>JAVJIF010015114.1:0-99028 GCA_038442645.1 Agave tequilana | reverse complement strand
TATATATGCATGGATTAAAGTAAAGCTTCAAGGAAGCTCCCCCTTAACTCATGCATAACAATAAACAAATAAATATGCAATGAATGCTCATAAATATGTATGCAAATATATGGAGATAACATGCTAACGAGTATAAAACAAATCAAACTCTTTTTGTCTTATTTGCAAAAATAAAACATATATGCAAAAACATAAATCCTTCCCCCTTTATGAATAAAGTAAGGAAAACATGCATATATACTAAAATACTGCTCCCCCTTTTTGTCAATCATCAACAAAGGGTTAAAGTAAAAAAATGTTCTCCCCCTTTTGTCAAAAGGAAAATTATAAAAGGGGTGACATTAAACAAATCAATAAAGGATATATGCGATATACATTCATGAAGAGGAAGATGCTAAGTTAACTTTCCTACACATATACATTACATGAAAGAGGAATGACAAGCCCTAATTCACATAACGCATAATATGCAATGCATTAGAGAAGATGTGAAGCTCCTCTTACACACGTGTACCGCATAAAGAAGAGTTGTCAAGCTCTTCAATAAAAGATACATTCAAATGAATCTATATGTAGAAGAGATGTTAAGCTCCCCTTGCATATAGGCAATACAAATCAAAACATTTTTAATTTTCTTATTAAAAAACAAATTTTGAGTTTTCCTCAATAAATTTTTTTTTGAGATATCTTAGTAAATCAAATTTTGAGATACCTTATTGTAAATAAACATTACAAATTTTGAATTTTAGTCAAAATAGAAACATATTGATACCAATTGAAAATTATTGCATATTTTTGATATCAATAAAAATATCAATTTTAAAAATAATGCATAAGCTTATTAAAATAATCAATTGAGATACCAATTGAAATAAGAATTTGAATCAAGCTTAGCATACACAAACTTTGTGCTTTAAACATATAAGTCTATTTTAAATTAAGCACAAATAAATCATATATATGTATGAAAATGAAAATACCAATAGAAATTGATATTATTTGAAATGAAGCATACATATATAGGAAACAAAATATGAGTATATACAAAATGAAAATACCATAGAGATCAAGTATATAATTCATAACCTTTCACCCTTATATGCTCAAGATAAAAGATTTTTCAATTAAGCTTAAGGCATACTCGCCCATCCATCCGCCCATTAAAGGGAATAGGTAGGGGTTTTCAAAATAAGTTTTGAAAATATCTTTATTGAAAATCACTACCAAATGAAGAACAATAACTAGTTAGATTAATTTTTGAAAAACTAGTTAAAGATCCTTCAAAACATGAAACCAAATCATATGTTTTTCATGAATCATACAAATACACAAGAGTTGACACTCAAAATCGATAAAGCTCAAAAAGAATCATGAAACAAGGTCATGAATAAACAAATAGAGTGTGAGTGTACAAGAATCATGTGTTTAGCATTATTCATGAAGATAATCAATGAAGCTCAAAAATGTAAATATCATTTTATCAAACAAATCATGAAAATCATTTTTCATAAAAGTCCATTTTTCATCTTAAAAGCAAACTTCTAGGTATATGGATGATTTATCAAAACTAACAATATGCATACATATCCTAAACATAAAAAGAGTCCATAATGTAAATTGCATGAAGGCAAATGACTCATGGGTATACATGTATATTTATTAGATTTGAATAAAAATTGCATATATATGAAGCTAAGCATAAAAAATAGGAAAAACAAGTGTAAATGAGAGAATCATCAAAACTAGGCTATACATGTGCATATAGTGAGTACAAATGAACAATGAAATGCAAACGTATATGAATCAAATGATGCTCACTATTTGTACATATATAAATACAAGTTTTGATAAAAATTATATTTAAACTAGTATTTACCACATGAAGTACAAAACAAATAAAATATGAACATGCTAAATAATCATCAAATGAAAGAAGCATGTAAATAAACTAGGAGTTTTAGAATAGTTACCAAACCAAGGAACTATGTTCCAAATCTCCAAACATGGTGGTAGTCCCACCAAAACTCCTTGATAGTGATGCATCAAATGTGTGTCCATCAAGTCCATGTGCATCTACCATCAAGGCACCATCCCTCTCACATCGTATGAGAGCCCTCACCTACATCAAAAACAAAAGGTGGGAATTTTGGTACCCATTTTCTTTTAGGTCATTGAGGGTTAGCTTTGTAAGGGACCCAAACATATTTATTAGCAAATTTAAAGAATTTATCTTATCATAACAAAATTTTGCTAAGGGCCTTTGCGGCCATAATGTGTACATTTGTACACCTTAGGATGCATATGAGTGTGAGTGTGGTCATGGCGTGCAAAGTGTGCATATGCATGAGGGTGATGTGTATGAATATGTGGAGTTTGTTTCTTTGAAAACAAGAACTCCAATCTAGCATGTTTAAAAGCACATTTGCTCAAAGTTGAACTCAAATCATTCATTTTATTTTCAAAAATTTCATCTCATTTGTAGTGGCATGTAAAGCATGATGAGAATGAAAATCATTTTTCTTATTCTCTTTAGAAACTTTTTTTCTTTTTCAGTCATTTTTCTTTTCAAAGAAGTGTTTTCTTGCAAAGCAATTTCTTTTTGTTTTTCCACCAAAACAATCTTGTTTTTCAAAGTAGTGTTTCCTTCACAAAGATCATTCAACTTAGAAAGCAAGGAAACATTTTCATTTTTCAAAACTTCATTTTCTTTTTCAAAGCATGCAATTTTATTTTTAAAAGAATCATTTTCATTTAACATGCAATCAAATTTCTTTTTCAAATTTTTATTATCTTTGCTAATCATGTCATATTTTTCTAGAAGTTGTTGACAAAAAAGATGTAAGTTCATCATAGGTCATATCAACATCTTCATCCAGCTTGGATTTGGTGTTTACCTCAAGGGGGTTATCCCCTTGGACCATGTAGCACACATTGGAGGTGTCACATCTAACATCCGAGTCGCTCCCCGCATAGTATTGATCTTTTTCGCCAAGGAGATGATGATGTTCCATGCTACAAAAACCGAATCAATGTTAGATACCCTAGATAAAAAATCATCATTTAGGGCACTCTTCAAAGCATGTAGGGCTTTTGCATTAGCCTCAATATTCTTGCTATCATTAACATATGAATCTTTAATTGTAACAAGATAAACATGAATGCCTAAGCCTTTGAGGTACAAAGACATCTTAACTTTCAAGTTTGGATGTTAAGAATGTCAAAGGTGGGAGGTGACATAAAATCCATGGTGTGTATACAAATATTGTGATTAGCCAAAAAATGAGGATCTTTAACTCTAGGTTGTAAGACCCAATCAAGAGCACTTGGCTCTGATACCAACTGTAAATCACCTAGAGGGGGTGAATAGGTGATGGCTAATCTAATGGTCACTAAATGCGGAATTAAAAACTATTATGATGCAAACACAAAATCTTAAACTAAACACCACGTATAACACAAGAGTGTAGCCGAATTCCCCGTGAAGGGCTCTGGACTAACTCCTCAAGATTCCTCTAAATAAGAGTTGAGGTGCCGCGTTAGCTCTCTTGGTTGAATACAAGTGTTAGTAACAAACCCCAAGCATATAACAATTGAGCTCACAATATATATCAAGCATATAAAGATGAAAGCAATATAAGCATGCAAGATATAAACAAGTAAGGGAGAGAGAGAGAAAGAGTAATCGCAAACACGAGAGATTTGTTTCGAGGTTCGAGCACACTTGCTCTACGTCCCCGCCTTCGACACTACGAAGGATTTCCACTAAAATCGATCCCACCGGGTCACTCGGTGCCGCAACACCTACAAGCTCTAGGACTCCCTAGTCCCGTATACACCGCAAGCTCACTAGCTCGCCGAGACCGCACCTCAAACAACAAGTTCGCACTCGAACTCGAAACACCGCGAACGCACTCGTCCGCTTCCTCAAAGAACAAAGATGAACTATGGTGATCACAACTCTTGATCACCTAAAATCCTCTCACAATAACACTCCTATAGGTAGATATAGCAATGGATGGCTCAAGTGTTGTGTGAGAAAACAAGGATTGAAATGGTGGAGGAAAACTCAAGAAAATCACTTTTAAACACTCTTGATAAAATTCTCTTTTTGATTTGAAAATGAAGCTCTAAAACTTGTGAATATAACCACTGAAATAAGTGGGAAAAACTAGCCAAAACTCTTCTTAAAATCTTAGAGAAAACAGCCCCCAAATGCCCCAATTTATAGAGTTAGAAAAACTAGCCGTTGGGAGCCAGATGGCCTGACGGTCGACCGCCCGGTCGACTGCCAACGGTCATTTTTCTGACCGTTGGGCAGCGGTCGACCGGTCGGTCGACCGTGGCTTGGATACAGAGAGCACTGCTCTCTCTGTCCGGTCGACCGGTCAGTCGACCGGGGCCTTTCCAGAGAGCAGAGCTCTCTGGACGGTCGACTGCGTCGGTCGACCGGCCCTCCTGCCAGAACTGGCGTACACGTCTGTGCATGTCGGTCGACCGCTCGGTCGACCGACTTCAGGATTCGGTCGACCGTCCGGTCGACCGGCTGAAGCCAGGGAACAAAATTCTGGGACTTAAAAACTTGGTCGTTTTGGCTCAAATAAAATCCCATAAAATCATGAAAAATCTACAAAAATAGTTTTAACACTTTACTTTGATAAAAAAACATGCTTGCACAAAATCAAGACATGTTACAAAAGATTGAACTATTTTTGTAACTTGAAAAAATTGGCTCAAAACAAAAACTGTATTTTTCTAAATTTGATTTTTCCAAAACTTGTTTTTCTAAAACTTCACCAAATACAAAAACAAGATATTTTAAACTCTTTTAAAACATAGTGTGTATGGATATGATCCACTACACAAACATGGTAAAATATCTATATTTTGACTTTAAGTTCTAAACATGGTTTTGGTTAAAACATAATACTTGGAAAACCAAAAACCAAACCGGTATTTTTCTCAAAATGAAAAGTCTTTTCTAAAATAAAATCTCTTTTATAAAAAACAACTAATCAAGAGTGTGTGTGTATATGGTAACTTGAGCAATCCACCAACTATTCTATCCTTTACATTTTATCTAAAAATAAAATCTTATAAAAACAAACCTAGACACAAGTCTTCATCTTCTTGAAGTCTTCACTTGAAGTCTTCTCATCTTCTTGACTTGTTCCAAACACGATCTATAGAGCTAGACTCCTCTTGAGTACTTAATGTGATCTTGATGCATAGGCTCGTGAATCAAACGGTGCTAGCTCCAAAACTTGACTTTAAATCCTTTGTTGAAGCTCTACACCTACTAAGATCTTGATCATGAATCTGTCACTAATTAAACACAAGATCATTAGTACTATAACTACATGAGTTGATCATCATCAAAACTAGAGTGATGGGCCTTTGGGCCAACAGTATATCTGTTGTGAAGTGAGTAGCAATACCAGTGTTCTGGCCAAATCGTAGGAATTGGTTCATGTCTTTTCCAACATTACCAATCACAGCTCCTTGATCTTCCTACCAATCTGCTTCTCCATTCTTCCTCTCCACTTCACCAACATATCTAGGGCTTCACACCTTTGTCTCATGGGATATATCCAACAATGCCTAGATAGACTATCAACAAAAGAGACAAAGTACTAGTGGCCTCCAAGCGATGCAGTCTTAGCAGGTCCCCAAACGCTTACGTGAACACAATCAAGAAGACCTTCTAAGCGGTAAGTACTAGTGCTGAATTTCACCTTTTTCTCGTCCAGAACGCTGTGTTCACCTTCCAAGTTGTAGGCAGCAGCACCTTCCAACGTTCCCTTCTCTGCAGGAGCTTGCAAAGACCTTTCATCTTCATGTTTGACCTTCACCTGCCAGACCCCGCGCAACCATCATCTGAAAAACTAGAAGTCTCCACCTGACCTATAACCGCACTACCCTTCAAGTAGTAGAGGTTATCCCAGCGGACGCCCTTCATCACCACCATCGAGCCTTTGATCATCTTGAGAACACCATCTCAAACAGATATCACCAGACCCGATGCTTTCAAAGCACCAACAGAGATAAGATCCTTTTGAGTTGAGGTACATACCTCACCTCCTTCAATTCTCGTACTATCCCATCATCCATCTTGATACGGACTGTACCCATCCCTTCTATATTACACGGATGGTCATCTCCCATGACCGTGTAACATCCATCCAGCTTCTCAAAGCTAGAAAACCAGGCCCTGTTCGGGCACACATGATAGGTGGCTCCGCTATCCAAGATCCACTCAGCATTATCTGAGTTACAAACAGTAGGGGTACTAACAGAGAGAGAATACCGATGAGTCCGAGACTGATCCATCTGCCTGTGAGGTACGGCCTTGAGTACTGACCACCTTTGTAAGATTTGCCTCAGTCTTAGACTCCAGCTTCTTACCTTTGGCCTTCGGGCATTCAGCTTTTCAGTATCCTAGTTCCTTGCACAAGGCACACTGATTCTTCTTCAAATTTCTGAAGCCTGATCTGGACTTTGATCTCCCCCGATCGTCTTTTCCCTTCCTATTGGAACTTCTGCCTCTTACCTCCAATGCCTCTGCTTTTGTGCTTCCTGAAGAAGACAGTTGGTCCTGTCTCCTTGCTTCATAACTCACAAGTGCAGCAGACACCTCATCGTAGTTAAGAGATTGTCTTCCATTGAGAAAAGTAAGAGTAAAGGCCTCATACTCTTTCCTAGGAAGAGAGTTCAAAGAATTACCGCCTTATCCTCTTCACTAGTCTCTACATCCACATTAACTAGATCTGTAAGAAGCTTCAGTAGCGGTTCAAGTGTTCGTTGACGGAGCATCCTCTTGCATCTGAAACCCATAAAGCTTACTCTTCAACTGCAATCGCGATTCTATGCTCTTTGTCAGATACTTCCTTTCCAGGATCTCCCACAGCTGCCTCGCAGATGTCTCATGCAACACCTGATACTTGATGTCTTGTGTCAGACAAGACTTGATCAAGCCATACGCTGAGCAGTTCATCTTGTCCCAATTTTCTTCCGTTGTTGATGCGCGCTTCTTCTCCAACCATAGAGTGTCTTCGAGGTTTGATGCCGTCAGCGCATCCATAACCTCACACCTCCACATACCAAAGTTGTTCATCCCGTTGAACTTCACCACATCAATCCTTGGATGTGGATACATGGATTTCACTAATGTGCTTTCTCTAGCCATCTTCTCAACTGATTCCTCAAACCAATATGGAAAAGAACAGAATTAGATAAAACAAACTAGATAAGACTGGATCTTTACCTCCACGCAAAACCCTCGAAGAGTTTCCGAAGCAATCTACTCCACCAACTTGATTCCTCGAGCAATCTACACGCGTTGTTCTGAGATCGACACACGATCCCACAAACAGTCCCAACTCTGATCCGAGATTGACACACTATCTCCGCCAATCAGCAACAGATGCCCTTGAATCAACAGATGATCCCACGTCGAACCTAGGATGCTCTGATACCACTTGTTGTGCCCCTGACACTACTCGTTGTGCGCAGCGGTTCACGGAAGAGGAGACACAACAACCACCACCGAATCTTGAGGAATCCGCCCAACTGGCCGAGACTTGATGCAGTCGGAGAAACAACCAACACAGAAAGAACAGCAACCAATAGAGAAAAGCAATCAACACATAAATTTAACGAGGTTCGGTAATGTGCCTACGTCCTCGGGGCAAGGGAGAGAGAGATCTTATTGATTCGACAATCAATACAACTATTACAAGAGAGAAGCATGGAGATTTCTATTGGGATACAATACATGAGGCCTCTAGCCTCTATTTATAGCCACAGAGTCCCTGAATTATGGAAACCCAGGTTGGATTCAATCCCATCCAGAAAAGAAATTTGAATCCTAAATGGAAAGTCCAGCCGCGTCTGTCGGTCGACCGGCCGGTCGACCGACCCATGCTACGGTCGATCGGCCCGGTCGACGCGCCAACTCGAGAGCGAGGCCACTTCAGTCGGTCGACCGGGGCGGTCGATCGCTCTTTCCTGTGCACGCCGTGCACGCCGATCGACTGGGCCGGTCGACCGGCCTCCTCAATCGGTCGACCGGGAGGTCGACCGGGAGCACAACTGGCCTACTCCATGTTCCGTTTCTTTCTCCTTTGTCGTCCAATCTCTGTGCTACCTTCTTCCATCTCTTCTATCTCCTCTCTCCCATAAAATATCAATTGTGATACCAATTGAAAACACAATAAGGATCAAGTGTATAACTCATGATTACCTCCCTTTCATGCACATGTTTAAAAAGATTTTTAATTTGAGCAAAGATTTCTAATTTGAGCACAAAAGGCATGGTCGCCCATCCCTCGCCCGTGGGTTAATGGGGTTTTCAAAAAATAGGATTTTAAAATAGTTTAACATGTTTGAAATCTATATTAATTGAAGAATAATGACTAGTTTAAAGATAGTATTTGATAACTAGTACGAAATCCTTCAAGTAAGGAATAAAACATGAATCTATTCTATGAAAACCTTGTAGGTCACACGACGATTGACACTCAAAATCTATAAAGCATATATAAAGCTCATGAAAATAAAAATCATGAGTAAATAAGAATAATGTGAGTGTAAGAATCAGGTAATCAACGAAATCATGGGAATAGGCAATTTAGCTTAATATGAAATTTCTTTATAAACATGAAAAACATGAAAATTTAATTTTCACCAAAATAATTCAAACTTCAAGGCATATGTACGTTATGTCAAAACTAGAAGTATACATGCATATCCAAACACAATTGAGTCCATAAAAATTTTTTGCATGAAACACAAATGACTCACATGTATATCTAAAGTTTTAACCAAAATTAACATATACATGAAACTAGACATATTAAAATGAAAACATGTATAAAATAGGGAATACAAGTTGAAATATAAGAATCATCAAAACTAGGCTATACTAGTATATCTAATGGGTACAAATGAGCAATTAAGTACAAACATACAAAAATCAAATGTAGCTCATTTGTTGTACAAGTATATACACAGGTTTTAATGGCAACTACATCTAAACATGAAGTGCAAAAGAATCATAAACAAAAACCATTATGATAATTAGGCTAAATGTATTGTTTTAGAGGTATGATATACACAATAGCTAAACTAAAGTGAGAACACAAAAGTAATGATCCATATAAATATGGGTGTATCTCAAATACTACATATGTATATCACAAGGCTAATTATCATGGCATTTAACATAATAATCATGAAAAATCAAAACATGTTAAAAATCAACAATATAAAAGCATGTAAACTAAATGGGAGTTAGAGATAGTTACCAAAACTATTAGGGCTAATCTCTAGCTCTTCAAACCATGGTGGTCCTCCCACCAAACTCCCCTAAAAGTGATGCATCTAAAATTGTCCCCGTTTAGCTCGAAACGCATTCACCTCAAGGCACCAACACCTCTCACGTCATGTGAGAGCCTATACCTACATCAAATAAAATAGGAGTGGATTTTGGTATCCATACTCTATTGGGTCCATGAGGGTTAGCACCTTTCCTAACCCAAACAAATTTATTTACAAAATGTACATTATGTACTCTATCATAACAAAACTTTACAAGGGGGTCCTTACGTCCACAATGTGTACAAGTGTACACATGTGCATACATGGAATCATGTGTGTGAGCATGATGAGCATGTGTATGCCGTGTATGATGTGCATGTATGTGAGGAGCATGTTTCTTGCGAAATATGGATTCCAACCGTGTGTGGTTCATGACACATTGGCTCAAAGTGGACCCAGACAATCAACACTTTTCTTTAACATATATATGTCATTTTCAATAATAGTAGAAGAGGTAGAGCATGCAAAAGGTACACTAGATGATGAAGCATGGCATACATGTGAATCTAAATCATTTTTCAAAGATTTATTTTCTCTAGAAATCAAGTTCAATTTTTTGAAATAGAAATAATTTTATTTTTAAAGAATCATTTTCTTTTAGAACAAAAAAAAGTTTTGAAGATAAAACTTCATTTTTCTTCAAAACATTATCACAATTATTTTTACTTTTTAAGATTTTATTTTCATTTAAGACAAGATCAAGTAGGGATTTCAATGAGTCCCTTTTATTAGAAATTTCATCTTTTTCTTGCAAAGCCAAATCAAGTTTTGAAAACAAATCCTTATTTTCTTATTTTGTTTAAACTTTTCTTTTTCAAGAGCTGGTATTTTTCTAATAGGTTTTCACAAACAATAAATAGTTCTTCATTTAAAGCATCGACATCAACATAATTATCACTACAAGAAGAACTGGCACAATCATCTAGATGGGTGTCCGAGTTTTCCTCAAGGGAGTCATTCCCTTGGAAAATGTAGCAACATTGGTCGGACTTATCTCTACTAGATTTCTCCTCCACATATTTCGGCGTTTGAAACTTTGAAGAGGTCAAGGTGTTCCACACTACAAAGGTGGAATCACAATGAGAAATCATAAAAAGATAATTTTTGCTTAGAGTGCTCCTAAGTGCCTCAAGGGCTTCTGCATTGGTCTCTATATGCTTGCTATTACCAAGATAAGATTTTCTAGTAGCGATAAGGTAAACATGCATTCCTAGGGTCTTGAGATACATACTCATCTTAAGCTACCACATATCGATGTTAGAAACATCAAACATGGGAGGGGCAAGGTAATCCATGAGTGTGTGTAAACAAATAAGTGTGCAAATGTAAATTTAGATTAGCTAACTAGATCTCACTCCTAGGTGGTTAAACCTAATATCAGGAGCTTAGGCTCTGATACCAATTGAAAGTACACCTAGAGGGGGGTGAATAGGTGTATGGCTAATCTAATGACAAATGATGCGAAATTAAAATAAATTGCAACACACTTCATGTAACCAAAGAGTGTAGCCGAATTTTCGGTGAAGGGCTCTGGACTATCTCTTCTAAAATCCTCTAAATAAGAGTTGAGGTGCTATGTAAAGCTCTCTTGGTTCAACACAAGTGAGGTACACAAACAATACCAAGCATATATGTATGAATGAACAATATGAAATAATGCAAGGTAAATAAGAGAGAGAGAGTTAAGAGATAGTGGATCAATCACAAACACAAAGATATGTTTCGACGTTCGAGCCACTGCTCTACGTCTCCGCTTTCACACAGAAAGATTTTCACTATATCGTCCACACAGAACTTCCCACACATGGAACCTCCACTGAGGATTTGGGTAATACAAACTAGGAATACACAACTCCTCTCTCCAACAAACACAACCTCTACACAAGAGGTAAGGCACAACAACAATCATCTCTACACTTAGAGGGATGAGCACTAAGCCAAACAACAATGATTACCTCTACGCTTAGAGGGACATCAACACAATCTCCACAATCACCTTACACTAAGAGGGATACCAATAAACCCAATTACATAACCTCCTCTACACTTAGAGGGAAAGGCACAATGCCAAGGCAAAAGATAGGGTTATAATCTTGGTGATCTCAAAGACCACAAACAACCTTGGTGATCACAAAGACCACAAACCAATTTCAAACCAATTTTCCTCACAAAATAAGATCCAAATAGATAGGATAGATAGATAGCTCAAGTGTGAGAAAATAAAGAGTTTGGAAATCAAAATTACAAAAAAAAAACTCTTAGGAAAACTTCTAGATAGTTATAGAAATGAAGATAAAAACTAATTCCCAAAGGCTCTATTTTTCTTTGATTTTTCCAACCCCCTTTAAAACAAACAAAGATAAAATCTTTAAGCCTAAAATGTTGCCCAAAAGGTTACACTCTCCATTTGTTTAAGTTTTGATGATAACAAAACACATAGAAACTATATGGTACTAACAAGTTGTTTAGAATGAGTTTCAGGTTAGTACTCTTCATGATGGTCCTTCTAAGCTATTGCAAGGAATTATGATGCTTAAAGGCAAATGGCGAAAGAGGACGGTTTCATAGAAGAGAAGGCTCTAGCTTGGTGTAACGCGGCTCAGAGACTTCATTTCTCTGTTTTTATATTTTTTTAGTGTGTTAAAAATTAGTGTATAGTGTTGAAGCTCAATTTTCCCACACACAAGTTTTTGCGCATGATTTTTCTAAAAGATATTTCTCCTATATACAAAATAGTTTTAAACATATTCTAAAACTTTTAAACTCTATTTGTATAGTATACCAAGTCTTGATCAAAATTGACTTGAAAACTATCAGGATTTTTAAAATCTTTTTCAAAAGACTAATTTTTGGCCTGTTGCGGTCGACCGGGTGGTCGACCGGCTCTGTTTCAGGTCAGAACAGTCGACCGGGCGGTCGACCGGGCTTCTGATCGTTTGGGTGCGTGCATGTGTGCACGTTTTCCGATCGACCGGGTGGTCGACCGGACCCCATTTCGGTCGACCGACCTTCGGCCGACTGAAAGCACCTTAGTCTCTGTTTGTTTCGGTCGACCAGGCGGTCGACCGTGGGCTCGTAACAGCTAAAATTTTTGAAAACCCGGTCGACCGGCCAGTCGACCGTGTGCTTGATTTCAGCTCTAACAGCTACTTTATTAAACACGTTTTTAAATGTGAGTTTTATCTCTAAACGAATTGGGGGCAGGTTTTGGGTTAAATATTTCCTAATTATTTGTTATAATAGTTTACTCTTTAATCCCTACCTTTATCCTATAAATAGGGATGATTAGGGTTGAGATAAATACAACAATCTTTTGTAAAAAGTATTCAAGTTTAAGGCTTTCAAAATAAGTTTTTGTTCTCTATTTTTATGCTCAAAATTCTCTCTCTTTACTGAAGGTTTTGATTCAAAACTCTCTTCAATTTCATTCTTTTTCACTTACAAAACTTGAGCTTCAATCCTACACATTATTCTCTAGGGTTTTTGTAAGGGAAAAAGATTTTCAAAAGAGGGTTTGTGGTCTTTGATCACCAAGATATTCTTGTACTTGTGACTCCACTACCTCTGGACTAGAGGAGTGTGATTGAGGAGTTGGGTACTCCGGTGTGGTGTAATTCTTTGTGAAAGTTATAGTGGTTAGAAATCCTTCTGGGTAAAGGCGGGGGCGTAGAGCTGGTGCTCGAACCTCGGAACAAATCTCTGTGTTTGCAATTGGTTTACTTGCTATATTTACTTGCTTTATATTCATTGCTATATTTACTTGCTTCATATTCATTGCTATATTGTCGATCAATACTCACACAATAAGATTGCATTGCGCACCTCAAACTCTTATCTAGAGGAATCACGAGGAAGGAGTTCAGAGCCCTTCATGGGGTATTCGACTTCTAGTCTTTTTTCGGGTGTTCGTTGCATCATAACATTTTAAATTTGTGCATTGATTAGCATTATCACCTATTCACCCCCCTCTAGGTGATTTCAATTGGTATCAGAGTAAGGACTCTAGTTTTTGGCTTCACATCCTTAGAGAGATCCTAAAATTTGCTAATCACTATTTGCATATTTTCATTCATTCACTAGTAAAGATGGCCGACAACGTTAAGACCCCTCCCAAATTTGATGGACTCAACTTTCCCATATGGAAAGTTAGGATGACTATTTTTTTACAATCTCTAGGTAGTTTAGTTGCTAAATCCTTGACCAAGCCTTATAGTAGACCCGAAAGTGAGGAGGACACTTGGTGCGAACTTACCTTCAAGGAATATGAAGCTAATTCAAAGGCTCAGAATGCCCTACTTTTAGCTTTGAATGAGGATGACTTAACACGAGTTATCCATTGCAAATCCGCCTTTGAGATTTGGCAACACTTATTGGTCACTCATGAGGGAACATCACAAGTCAAGAGAGCTAAAATAGGTATCTTGCGTGCCCAATATGAAAGCTTTAAAATGCTAGAAGATGAATCTATTGATAATATGATTACCAAGTTTACTAAGATTACTAATGCTCTTTCTTCTCTAGGTGATGAAATAAGCAATGACCAAAAGGTGCGTAAGGTGATTCGTGCTCTTCCTTCATCATGGGAATCAAAGCCACCACCTTGAAGGAGTTGAATGACAAGGACGAGATGGAGCTCATAAGTCTTTTTGGAAACCTTAAGACTCATGAGATGGAGAAGAAGGCTAGAGAAGATGCGGTACCTCAAAAGAAAAAATAGCTTTCAAGTCTTCCTCTTCCAACTACGATGATGAAGAAGATGAAGAAGATGATGAAGAGCTCTTTGTAAGAAATGTAAAGAGAATATACCACAAGAACAAGCTCAACTATAGAAGACGATGGGAAGGGAAGAGGAGAAAAGGATCATATGCTACAACTGTCGGAAACCCGGACACATCATGGCCGATTGTCCCGATTTCAAGAAAAAGATGATCTCCTCCTTAAAGCAAAAGAGGCCGGTTGAAAAGAAGGTATACAAAGCCACCTGGGATTCGGAAAGTGAATCCGAAGATGAAGTCGACACGACAAATATGTGTTTCATGGCAAACACACCCAAGGTAACTACTCAACCTCTTGATGATGAAAGTGAAATAAGTAGAAAAATGTTAGAACATGTTTTTGTTGAATTCTATGAAAGTTTTGATGATAAAAAGGTAGAATGTTCAAAATTAAAAAAGGAAATTGAGATGCTTAAAAATCAACTTGCAATTTCTTCAAAAGAAAAGGATGAACTTTCTTCTAATCTTATTTCAACAAAAAGCGAGTTTGATGCTTATAAAATTGCTTGTAAAGCTAAATTTCTAAAAATTGATGAAAATGAATTATCCTTGTTAAAAACTAAAATCAATGATTTTGGAAATGTTTTAAAAGAATGTGCTTTTAACACTACTAAATTAGAAGAAATATTTTCAAAGAAGCATATGCACACTCCACATGTTAAAAATGATAAAACAACTCATGCTAAAAATTCTCATGCTCATCATGCCAACAATTCACATGTTCGTAAGCCACATGCTCATTATGCATTTAAATATGGAAGAATTTATAAATGTACTTATTGTGGCCGGAATGGCCATTTGGCTAAATTTTGCTATGATCATATAAATAGGACAAATAGTCTTGTGTGGGTTCGAAACACTAACTCTCTAGGACCCAAGAAAATATGGGTACCAAAATTAAGTCCTAAATTATTTGATGTAGGTACACACCAAGGCTCCAAGACGTAAGGAGTGGTGGTACCTTGATAGTGGTTGTTCGAGGCATATGACGTGAGACATCAACAATTTCACAACCCTATCAAGGTACGATGAAGGTGGCACCGTCACCTTCGGAGATGACTCCAAGGGCACCATCATCGGTATAAGTAGCATTAAGATTGGTGCATCTCCTTTAATAGAAAATGTTGTTCTTGTTGATGGGCTTAAACATAACTTGCTTAGTATAAGTCAATTATGTGATCGCGGTCTCAAAGTTGTGTTTGATGAATCTTCTTGCAATTTTTGATTGTAAAACCAATGATAGTATTCTCACCGGATTTCGTGAAAATAATGTCTATATTATTGACATGCTTAATTTGGATTGTTCTACTAAATGTTTGAATGCTTTTAATGAGATTTCATGGTTATGGCATAGAAGATTAGGACATGCATCTTTTGATCACTTTGATAGAATTAATTCTAAGGAATTGGTGAAGGGTATTCCTTATTTGAAGTTTGAAAAAGACCGCATTTGTTGGTGCGTGCCAACTTGGAAAACAAACCAAGTCTTCTTTCAAACCAATCAAGGATATCATGTCAACTAGGCCATTAAAATTAATTCACACGGATCTTTTTGGACCAACTAAAACTAAAAGCTTAAATGAAAGTAGATATGTTTTTATTTTAGTTGATTATTTTTCTCGTTTCACTTGGGTTTTCTTTTTGGAACACAAAGATCAAACTTTTTCGCATTTTAAGATTTTTCGAAAAAGGGTTGAAAAAGAAAAAGGATTTCGATTTTAAGGATAAGAAGTGATAGAGGTGGTGAGTTTGTTAACAACCTCTTCATGACTTATTGTGATGAAAAGGGATTAAGCATGAAATGTCATGTCCTAGAACTCTACAACAAAATGGAGTAGTTGAAAGGAAGAATAGAACTCTTCAAGAAATGGTTAGGACTTTGATAAGTGAATATGGTCTCCCTCAATACTTATGGGCCGAGGCCGTAAACACCGCATGCTACATATCAAACTGTATTTATTTGTGCAAAAATACTTTCAAAACATCTTTTAAAATTTATCATTTAAGAAAACTAAATGTTTCATACTTTAAAGTTTTTGGATGCAAGTGTTTGTTTTGAATACTAAAGATAATTTGGGTAAGTTTGATGCTAAGGCTTATGAAGCAATCTTTGTTGGTTATTCTAGTACTAGCAAAGCATATAGAGTGTTTAATAAATCATCTCACACTATTGAAGAAACTATGCATGTTAAATTTGAAGAATCTAAGACTATTGTTGAGAATGTTGTAGAGATTGACTCAGTAGGTGAGAACATGGTGAAAATATCCTTGAAGGACTCACTGATTCAAGAAGAAAAGCAAGAGCCCATTGGTGTAGTTCAAAAGGATGAAGTGAAAAACTCTCAACCACTTCCTAAAGATTGGAGATTCGATACAAATCATCCAAAGATCTCATCATAGGTGATGTATCAAAGGGGGTAACTACTCGCTCCAAACTCCATGAATTGTGTGGTAATTTTGCATTCATATCTCATTTTAAACCCAAAAACATCCTCGAAGTCGAGGGTGACTCATATTGGTTGCTAGCTATGCAAGAAGAGCTCAATCAATTTGAGCGCAACCAAGTTTGGCGCCTTGTTCCTAGACGCCACATAGGCCAATAATTGGTACTAAGTGGATTTTTAGGAACAAGTTGGATGAGTCAGAAAATGTTATTAGGAATAAGGCTAGGTTAGTGGCCCAAGGTTACACTCAAGTTGAAGGAATCGACTTTGAGGAGACCTTTGCACCCATAGCACGGCTTGAAGCCATACGGATCACACTAGCTTATGCTTCTTTTAAAAGTTTTAAACTATTTTAAATGGATGTAAAAAGTGCATTTTTAAATGGTTTTATTGATGAGGAAGTTTATGTTGAACAACCTCCCGATTTTGTAGATCATGTTCATCCAAATTTTATTTTCAAACTTGATAAAGCATTGTATGGTTTAAAACAAGCTCCAAGAGCTTGGTATAAAAGGCTTTCTAGTTTTCTTCTTTCAAATGATTTTGTTAAAGGCGAAGTAGACACCACATTATTTACTAAACATGTTGATAGTGACATTCTTATAATTCAAATATATGTTGATGATATAATCTTTGGTTTTACTAATGAGTTACTTTGCAAGGAGTTTGAACAATGCATGCAATGTGAGTTTGAGATGTCATTAATGGGTGAATTGAATTATTTTCTTGGACTCCAAATCAAGCAAATGCACGATAGGATATTCATATGTCAAGCCAAATACTCCAAGGAACTCATCAAGAAATTTGGGCTTAAAGACTCAAAAATTTGCAGCACTCCCATGGCCACCACCACCAAGCTTGATAAGGATGATTAAGGTAAGTGTGTTGATATTAAGTTATATAGAAGCATGATTGGTAGCTTGTTGTATTTAACGGCTAGTAGGTCGGATATCATGTTTAGTGTGTGTCTTTGTGCTAGATTCCAATCGTGTCCCAAAGAATCTCATTTAATTGCGATAAAACGCATTATTCGTTATATTAAGGGCACTATTGGAATGGGTCTATGGTATCCGAAAATCGGAGATTTCTCAATGACGAGTTTTTCGGATGCCGACTATGCGGGTTGTAGAGTGGATAGGAAGAGTACTAGCGGAACATGTCAATTTCTTGGTAATTGTCTTGTTTCATGGTCTTCCAAGAAACAAAATTCGGTAGCCCTCTCAACCGCCGAGGCGGAGTATGTTGCGGCGGGGGCTTGTTGTGCACAAGTCCTTTGGATGAAACATACTCTCCTTAATTATGATTTGCATTATGTCCATATAAAAATATTTTGTGATAATACTAGTACTATACATATGACTAAGAATGCAAATCAACATAGTAAGACCAAGCACATTGAGATTAGATATCACTTTCTTAGAGATCATTTTGAGAAATGTGATATTGAGATTGACTATGTTTCTTCCGATTTGCAACTTGCCGATATTTTCACTAAACCACTTGATTATAATAGATTTTCTTTTATATGTTTGTGAACTTAATATTTGTGTTGTTGAATAAGAAAGTTTTCTTGCTAATATATCCCTTTTTGATGTATGACAAAAAGGGGGAGAAATATGTGTTATGATTTGGTGTTTTATTGATGCTTTCGTTTTATGGTGTTTTATTGTTATCTCATGAAAACTTGTTTTATACTTGTTTAATATAGCATCATTTGAGTGGGAGTTTTTACGTCCCTTTTTATTGATAGTGTTTTATTGATGCTTTCATTTTATGGTGTTTTATTGTTATCTCATGAAACTTGTTTTATACTTGTTTAATATAGCATCATATGAGGGGGAGTTTTTACCTCCCTTTTATATCTTGTGTTATAACCTATATATGTTTTGTCATCATCAAAAAGGGGGAGATTGTTGGCCCAAAAGTTTATACTCTCCATTTGTTTAAGTTTTGATGATAACAAAATACATAGAAGCTATATAGTACTAATAAGTTGTTTAGAATGAGTTTCAGGTTAGTACTATTCATGATGGTCCTTCTAAGCTATTGCAAGGAATTATGATGCTTAAAGGCAAATGGTGAAAGAGGACGGTTTCATAGAAGAGAAGGCTCTAGCTTGGTGTAACGCGGCTCAGAGACTTCATTTCTCTGTTTTTATATTTTTTTAGTGTGTTAAAAAATAGTGTATAGTGTTGAAGCTCAATTTTCCCGACACACAAGTTTTTGCACATGATTTCTCTAAAACATATTTCTCCTATATACAAAATAGTTTTAAACATATTCTAAAACTTACGAACTCTATTTTGTATAGTATACCAAGTCTTGATCAAAATTAATTTGAAAACTATCAGGATTTTCAAAACCTTTTTCAAAAGATTGATTTTTGGCTTGTTGCGGTCGACCGGGCGGTCGACCGGCTCTGTTTTAGGTCAGAACGGTCGACCAGGCGGTCGACCGGGCTTCTGACCGTTTGGGTGCGTGCATGTGTGCACGTTTCTCGGTCGACCGGGCGGTCGACCGGACCCCATTTCGATCGACCGACCTTCGGCCGACTGAAAGTACCTTAGTCTCTGTTTGTTTCGGTGGACCAGGCTGTCGACCGTAGGCTGACAACGGCTAAAAGTTTTGAAAACCCGGTCGACCGGCCGGTCGACCGTGTGCTTGATTTCAGCCCTAACGGCTACTTTATTAAACACGTTTTAAACGTGAGTTTTATCTCTAAACGAATTTGGGGCTGATTTTGGGTCAAATATTTCCTAATTATTTGTTATAATAGTTTACTCTTTAATCCCTACCTTTATCCTATAAATAGGGATGATTAGGGTTGAGATAAATACAACAATCTTTTGCAAAAAGTATTCAAGTTTAATGCTTTCAAAAGAAGTTTTTGTTCTCTGTTTTTGTGCTCAAAATTCTCTCTCTTTACTGAAGTTTTTGGTTCAAAACTCTCTTCAATTTCATTTTCTTTTTACTTACAAAACTTGAGCTTCAATCCTACACATTATTCTCTAGGGTTTTTGTAAGGAAAAAAGATTTTCAAAAGTGGGTTAGTGGTCTTTTGATCACCAAGATATTCTTGTACTTGTGGCTCCACTACCTCTGGACTAAAGGAGTGTGATTGAGGAGTTGGGTACTCCGGTGTGGTTGTAATTCTTTGTGAAAGTTATAGTGGTTGGAAAATCTTTCTGGGTGAAGGCGGGGACGTAGAGCTGGGTGCTCGAACCTCGAAACAAATCTCTGTGTTTGCGATTGGTTTACTTGCTATATTTACTTGCTTTATATTCATTGCTATATTTACTTGCTTCATATTCATTGCTATATTATCGATCAATACTCACACAACAAGATTGCATTGTGCACCTCAAACTCTTATCTAGAGGAATCATGAGGAAGGAGTTCAGAGCCCTTCACGGGGTATTCGGCTTCTAGTCTTGTATCGGGTGATCGTTGCATCATAACATTTTAAATTTGTGCATTGATTAGCATTATCACCTATTCACCCCCCTCTAGGTGATTTCACAAAACTCTTTTAAAAACTTATTGTTAAACACTTAGAAAGATAGGAAATTTTTGCTCTAAAAACCATGTAGAAACCAGCTCAAGAGATGGGTATTTATACCCTCTCAAAAAATCTGCCCGTTGGTAGTCAGGAAAGGGTAGAAATGCCCTTCCGGTCGACCGCCCGGTTGACCGACCAACGGTTATTTTTATGACCGTTGTGCCTCCGGTCGACCGCCCGGTCGACCAGGCCAGGATACAGAGAGCAGAAGCTCTCTTCCGGTTAACCGCCCGGTCGATCTGGGCCAGATCCCGAGAGCAGAGCTCTCTGGACGCCCGGTCGACCGGCCCACCAGCTCAATGGCCTATGCACGTTTGTGCACATCGGTCGATCGGACCGGTCGACCGACTTCTGCAGCGGTCGATCGTCCGGTCGACTAGCAGAAGGTCATGTCCAACTTTTTAAGGGATTAAAAACTTATCTTTTTATCACATAAATTCCACAAAGATAAGTTCTTATTAGATATTTGAAATACAAATATGTGTGACTAAAATTTAACGCATATTATAAACAATTTGAACCATTTTTGAGATATTAAAATTTGGCTTAAACATAAAATCGGTATTTTTCAAAACTTGGACTTTTAAAATGAAAAACTGTTTTCTTCAAAACTCATATGGATACAAAAATATGATATTGAAACAATTTTGAAGCATATTGTATATGAATAGAATCCAATATACATAAAAGATATTATATCTATATTTTTGACATGAAATCTAAAATCCGGTTAAACCGAAAACCAAAACCAATAGCTTTAAACTTGTGTGTGTATGTGAACTTAAGCATATCAACATTATCTAATCTTTACACAAAATCTAAACTAAACAAACTGAGATCTTCTTGTCTCCAAGCTGACTCGATCTAAATACGATCCACCGAGCTTGACTCCAACGAGTACTAGATGCGATCTTGACGCTCGAGCTCTTGAATCAACATGTGAAAGCTCCAAAACTATTTTGTTGAAGCTAATCACCTATTAATATCTTGATCAAATATCTGAAATTAAATATCACAAGATTATTAGTAAACTATAACTACATGAGTTAATCATCATCAAAACTAGAGTGATGTGCCTTTGGGCCAACAAAGAATACAGAATTTCAGATCTTTATAGCAATAGTGTAAGGTGCTCAATTCTACCGCTATAGTAAGTGGCTATGCGGGTCGTGATCCACAAAGAGGGACTAGCGATGGAAGCTTTTTTAGCAAGTACTCTTTTAAGTTACAAAGAATGATTAAAGATCTTCTTTTAGTTCTTTAAAAGAAAATGAAAAAGAGTTAAAGTTAAGTTAGGAAGAAAGTGATAGAATGAGAAGGTGGAGAAAATAGAAGATGGATATATACAAAGAAATTGAAAAGAGTGATAAAAGAATTAGGAGATAGTGGTGTTGGTGATCTAAACTAAAGTTAAAAGAAAAGAAAACTAAAACCTAAAAACTTACTTACCTCTTGGGCCTGCTTACCTTTGACCCGTATTGACGATGTTACCTTTGTTTGAAGGCGAGCGAAGTATGACAAATATGATCTTTTCCATTCCCGATTTACACTATGAAATGAAGGGGGCAAGATACACTACCATAGAAATGGATATCCATTACCATAAGCCATCAACGGCACTTGCAAAGGCAAGGCAACTTCGAGGCTATTGGATTCATTTGGATCCACAAACACAGAAGAGGGAAACAAACGAAAACAAGAATAGAAAAGAAAAGAAAACTTCAATTTGATTCAAATAACAATGAAAGAAAATATTACTTACACCGGTGTCACCGTCAATACAAGCTTGTTCTCATTCCTCCATGAAAGTCACCTCTCCTCTCAGTTACATAAAGAAAATAAAAATTACATAAAAGAAAACTAAAAACCTAAATTACAAACTACAGTATAGCCTAAATTCTACTCTCTGCTTGGTCCTTCTCCTTTGTCTTTGAGATTGCAGGTATTTATAGGAGAAATATAGAGGTTAGAGGAGTATGAAGATAGGGGAAGCTGGATATTTCTAAATTTGAATCCTTCCCTTATCTCTAAACTTGATTTGATGTGGATATTCAGTTCTTATCTGCAGCTTGTTGGCGCGTTAATTGCTGAATATAACTTATCTACTGATAGAATTAAAAATAGTGATCAACTTAAGAGTTGTAACCCTTTAAGTCTTATTTCTAGATCATCTTAAATCATTAGATTTGAATTTCGGTAGCGAAAATTATGATTCAAATACTAAAATGTATCCAGTCAGAATCTGAGTCAAATTTGCTTCATCTCATCCGTTGATCTTCTCTCTATCTATTTATCCCTTTGGATTTGAACTCTATGTTTTACGTTATCCTCGGTTGATCTTTAGATTTAACCACTTGATTCACCAAAAACTAAATTTAACCAATTGGATTTGGGATCATCCTCCTTTAACCAAAGAGATCTAGTTAAATCTGAATTTAACTTATATTTATTTGATTTTATTCTCTTTTTGTAGATCAGCTAGAGGGGGGTGAATAGGTGACTAGCTAATCTAATGATGAATTATTGCTGAATTAAAATTATTTAAGCAAAATAAAACTATTAAGCTAAACACACCAAGTATAACACAAGAGTGTAGCCGAATTCTCGGTGAAGGGCTCTAAACTATCTACTCAAGATTCCTCTAGATAAGAGTTGAGGTGCCGCTATGGCTCTCTTGGTTGAATACAAGTGCGAGTAAACAATCCCAAGCATGTATCAATAGAGTACAAATATATCAATCATATAAAACAGATAAATAATATGAGCATGCAAGATATAAACACAAGTGAGAGATAGAGAGCAATCGCAAATACGGGAGATTTGTTTCGAGGTTCGAGCACCCTTGCTCTACGTCCCCGCCTTCAACACTATGAAGAATTTCCACTAAAAATAATCCCACCGGATCACTCGGTGCCGCAACACCTACAAGGAGTTCACACTAGAATTCCTTAGACTCACTAGTCCCCTCACTTGTTCTCTCAAGAATAAACACATGCAAGCACACTAACTTGCCGAGGCCACACCTCTATACAGAGCTCCCAAAAGAGCTCGAAACAGCACGAACCCACAAGTTCTCCTGCTCAAATACAAAGTAGAACACTTGGTGATCTAAACACTTTGATCACCTATAAACACTCTCACAACAACTCTCCTTTAGGATAGATATGGCATTGGAAAGCTCAAGTATGTGTGAGAAAACTAGGATTGATTTGGTGGTGAATAACTCAAGAAATCTCTTTTGAAAACACTCTTGATAAACTCTCCTTTTGATATGGAAATATTGGCTCTAAAACAAGTAGAGATAAACACTTAGTATGGTAGGAAAAACTAACTTGAAAACTCTCCAATAATCTTGCATGAAACAACCGAAAATATCCCCAATTTATAGGCCTAAAAAATATAGCTGTTGGGGTCCAACTCAGCAGAAAACTCTGCTGTTGGTCGACCGCCCGGTCGACCGGCCAACGGTTGGATTTCCAATCGTTGGGAAAAGCGGTCGACTGGTCGGTCGACCGAAAACTGGGCTACGACCTAGCGGTCGATCTCCCGGTCGACCGGGCCATTTACAGATAGCAGAAGCTCTCTAGCGATCGACCGTACAGTCGACCAGCCCTTGGCTGTGCACGTTTGTGCACATCGGTCGACCGGAGCGATCAACCGGCAAAAAGCTAGATCCAACATTTTTAGGGATGAAAACTTGGTCTTTTTACCTTCAATAAAATCCCATAAAATCTTATAAATTCTACAATAAAATCCCATCAAAAATCCTTCTCCCCAAAAACCTTCTCCCTCTTTTTGAATAAAAATGAAAATCTTTTCCCCTTTTTTGTATAAAACAAGAAAATGAAATAAACATACATATATAAATCATCAAATATTTCTCCTCCTTTTTGTCAATTCATCAACAAAGGGGTGAAAACAAATCAAACAATAAAGATAAATATGCGATATATATTCATGAAGAAGAGAGACGTGAAGTTAGCTCCCCCTGCATACATGCATTACATGAAGAAGGGATGACAAGACCCTAACTCACATAACACATAATATACAATGCGGAGATGTTAAGCTCCCCCTACCCACATGTACCATATAAAGAAGAGATGTCAAGCTCCTCAATATAAGATACACTCAGCATGGATTTATATATAGAAGAGATGTTAAGCTCCCCTTGCATATAGACAATTCATATCAAAAAATTTTGAAATCACATTAAAATAAAATTTTGAATTTTTTTTAAGTCAACAAAATAAATTTGAGATACCACTTGTAAATAAACATAATTTTAAGATACCAATAAAAGTAAAACATTTTGTATTTTTGATACCAATTGAAATATATTATAAATTTTGATACCAAATAAAATGTCAATTGAAATACCAATTGAAAACAATGCATAAGCTTATAAAGATACCAATTTATTTTTAATTTTAAGTCAAGCTTAGCATAAACATAATTTGTGCTTTAAACATGTAATGGATATTGTAAATCAAGCACAATCAAAACAAATATATATATATATAATATATATATATATATATATATATATATATATATATATATATATATATATATGTATGTATGTATGTATGTATGAAAAAGAAAATACCAATTGAAATTGATATTATTTGAGATTTTAAAACATACATATATAGAAAATAAATATGAATATACAAAAATAGAATTCCATGAAGAATATGTGTATAACTCATAACTATCCACCCTATTCATGCACAAGTTTAAAAGATTTTCAATAAGGCACACAAGGCATGGTCGTCCATCCAACCGCCCTTAAAGGGTAGAAGTTTTCAAAAATAAGATTTGAAAATAGTTGTATATTGAAAACACTACCAAATGAATAATAAATAACTAGTTAAAGTAATTTTTGAAAAACTAGTTAAAGATCCTTCAAACATGAAACCAAATCATATATATCTCATGAAGCATGCTAAAAACACAAGAGTTGATACTCAAAAATAATTCTCATGAAAACAATGTCATGAGTAAACTAATGAAGTGTGAGTGTACAAGATCATGTAAACAGTATTTTCATGAAAATGATCAATAAGGCTCAAAAACATCAAACATATGAAAATTACAAAATTTATTTTTCATTTAAAAACAAACTTCAAGGTATATGTATGTTTTATCAAAACTAATAATATACATACATATTCTAAACACAAAAGAGTCCATAATATAATTTGCATGAAGGAAAGTGACTCAAGGGTATACATGTATATTTATTAGTTTTAGATAAGAATAACATATACATGAAGCAAAACATGCACAAAGATAGGCAAAACAAGTATAAATGGGGGAATCATCAAAACTAGGTTATACATGTACATGTAATGAGTACAAAGGAGCAATGAAGTATAAACATATAAGAATCAATTGTTGCTCACTACTTGTACAAGTATATACACAAGTTATAATGAAAAGTTCATCTAAATAAGTATTCACCACATGAAGCACAAAACCAAAACATGCTAAAAATATTATCTATGTAAAAGATTGTAAACTAAATGGGAGTTTAGAGATATTTACCAAACCATATGCACTAATCTCTAAGTCTCCAAAACATGGTGGTCCTTCCACCAAACATCCTTGATAGTGGTGCATCAATTGTAGTGTCCATCAAGCTCATGCATCTACCACCAAGGCACCAACCCTCTCACGTCATGTGAGAGCCCACACCTACATCAAATATAAGAGGTGGGGACTTTGGTACCCATTTTATTTTGGGTCCACGAGGGTTAGCATTATTCGAAACCTAAACATTTTTATTAACAAAATTTATAGAATTTACCTTATCATAACAAAACTTTGCTGAATGGCCTTTGCGGCCACAATGTGTATATTTGTACACTCTAGCGTGCATATGAGAATGAGTGTGATCATAATGTACAAAGTGTGCATATGTATGCCGTGGGTGATGTGCATGAACATGAGGAGCTCGTTTCTTTTGAAACAAGGTTTCCAATCTATTATGGTTAAATGCACAATTGCTCAAAGTTGAGCTCAAACAATTTATTCTATTTTTTAAAAATTGAATCTTATTTTTATCAATGATAGCATGAAGAGCATAACAAGTATGAGAATCAACAATCTTTTTCTTTTTAGAAATATTTTCTTTTTCTTTTGAAATAATTTTTTCTTTTCAAAGAGTTCTTTTCTTCTAAAACAATTTCTTTTTCTTTTCCACCAAATTAATTTTATTTTTCAAAGAATTATTTCCTTCACAAATATCATTTAATTTAGAAAACAAGGAAATATTCTCCTTTTTTAAAGATTCATTTTCTTTAGAAATATTTTCTAATATATTTTGAAAAGAATCTTTTTCTTTTGAAATGGACTCATATTTATTTTTCAATCTTTTATGGTCCTTTTTAAGCAAATTATATTTTTCAAGAAGTTGTTGACAAAATGAAGCAAGATCATCATATGACATGTCAGCATCCTAATCAAACTTGGATTCAGAATTTACCTCAAGGGGGTTATCCCCTTGAACCATGTAGCATAAGTTGGAAGCATCACCTTCCCTCGTCCGAGTCACTCCCCGCATGATATTGTTTTTGTTCGCCAAGGGAGACTATAGTGTTCCATATTATAAAAACCGAATCAAAGTTAGAAACCCTACATAAATAATCATTATTTAGGGTTGACTTTAAGGCATGGATGGCTTTTACGTTGCCTCTAGATATTTGCCATTTAAACAATATGAATTTTTAATAGTGGTAAAATAAACATAACTACCTAGGGCTTTGAGGTACATAGACATCTTAACTTTTCAAGTTTGGATGTTAAGAATATCAAACGTGGGAAGTGACATGAAATTCATGTGTGCGTGTACAAATACTGTGATTAGCTAAAATGAAGAACTTTAACTCTAGGTTATTAGACCCAAATCAAGAGCACCAAGCTCTGATACCAATTGTAGATCACCTAGAGTGGGGTGAATAGGTGATTAGCTAATCTAATGATGAATTAATATGGAATTAAAACTATTTAAGCAAACTAAAACTATTAAGCTAAACACACCAAGTATAACACAAGAGTGTAGCCGAATTCCCAATGAAGGGCTCTGGACTATCTCCTCAAGATTCCTTTAGATAAGAGTTAAGGTGCCGCTATGACTCTCTTGATTGAATACAAGTGTGAGCAAACAGTCCCAAGCATGTATCAATAGAGCACAAATATATCAATCATATAAAAGAGATAAACAATATGAGTATGCAAGATATAAATACAAGTGAGAGATAGAGAGGGCAATCGCAAACACGGGAGGTTTGTTTCGAGGTTCGAGCACCCTTGATCTACGTCCCCGCCTTCAACACTATGAAGGATTTTCACTAAAACGATCCCACTAGATCACTCGGTGCTGCAACACCTACAACGAGTTCACACTAGAACTTCTTGGACTCACTAGTCGCCTCACTTGTTCCCGTAAGAACAAATACATGCAAGCACACTTACTTTCCAAGGCTGCACCTCTACACCGAACTCCCACAAGAACTCAAAACAACACGAACCCATAAGTTCGCCTCCTCAAATACAAAGTAGAACACTTGGTGATCTAAACACTCTGATTACCTATAAACACTCTCACAACAACTCTCCTATAGGATAGATATGACAATGGAAAGCTCAAGTATGTGTGAGAAAACTAGGATTGATTTGGTGGTGAAAAACTCAAAAAATCTCTTTTAAAAATACTCTTGATAAACTCTCCTTTTGATATGGACATATTGGCTCTAAAACAAGTAGAGATAAACACTTAGTAATGTAGGAAAAACTAGCTTGAAAACTCTCCAATAATCCTGTATGAAACAACCCAAAACAGCCCCAATTTATAGGCCTAAAAAAATAGCCGTTGGGGTCTAACTCAGCAGAAAACTCTGCTGTCGGTCGACCGCATGGTCGACCGGCCAACGGTCAGATTTCTGACCGTTGGGAAAAGCGGTCGACCGGTCAGTCGATCGAAAACTGGGCTATGACCTAGCGGTCGACCGCCCGATCGACCAGGGCCATTTATAGAGAGCAGAAGCTCTCTGGTCGACCGAACGGCGCTTGGCTGTGCATGTTTGTGTACATCGGTCGACCGGAGCAGTCGATTGACTTCTGTATCGGTCGACCGTCCGGTCGACCGGCAGAAAGCCAGATCCAACAATTTTAGGGATGAAAACTTGATTTTTTTACCTTCAATAAAATCTCATAAATTCTACAAAAATAATTTTATTAACATACTTTGATATACAAACATGTTTGATTAAAAATCAAAACATGTTACAAACATTTTGAACTATTTTTGTAATATGAAAATTTTTGCTTAAATAAAAATCTATATTTTTCAAAATCGATTTTTCAAAAACTTCTTCAAATGCAAAAACAAGATATTTTAAATGCTTTTGAAGCTTAGTGTGTATGGATATGATCCACTACACAAACAATATGAAATATCTATGTTTTTGACAATAAGCTCTAAAATAAGTTTTGATAAAACATAAGTATATTTTGAAGCTTAAAAATCAAAACGGGATTTTCTAAAACAAGAACTCTTCTTATGAAAACACATATAAATTTTGTGTGTGTATATGAACTTGAGCAATCCACCTACTAATCTATCCTTTACATTTTATCTAAAAATAAAATCTTGACACTTACAAAACCCGACACAAGTCTTCTTGAAAATCTTCTCTTGAAAATCTTCTTCTCCTTCTTGACTTGGTCCAAACCTTAATCCAATGAGTTAGACTCCTCTTGAGTGCTTGATGCGATTTTGATGCGCAAGCTCTTGAATCAACACGTACTAGCTTCAAAATTTGACTTTAAATTCTTTGTTGAAGCTAAACACCTACTAAGATCTTGATCAAATATCTGAGACTAAATAAACACAAGATCATTAGTACTATAACTACATGAGTTAATCGTCATCAAAACTAGAGCGATGGGCTTTCGGGCCAACACTTTCTCCCCAAGATTATCTTCTGCAAAATAGACATTTAAAACAAGAAATTTAGCAGATTTATTATATGATAAATGTGAAAATGTAATAAAGAATAATGCAATAAATGTGTGCAATCTGAAAGTACACCTAGAGGTTTGGTGAATAGGTGTATGACTAATCTAATGACAAATGATGCGAAATTAAAAATAAATTGCAACACATTTCGTGTAACCAAAGAGTGTAGCCGAATTCCCGGTGAAGGGCTCTGGACATCTCCTCTAAATTCCCCAAAATAAGAGTTGATGTGCTATGTAAAGCTCTCTTAGTTCAACACAAGTGAGACACACAAACAATACCAAGCATATATGATATGAACAATATGAATCAATGTAAGATATAAAAGAGAGAGAGTTTAGAGATAGTGGATCAATCGCAAATACAAAGATATGTTTCGAGGTTCGAGCCACTGTTCTACGTCCCCGCCTTCACACAGAAGGATTTTCACTAAATCGTCAACACAGGACTTCTTACACAGGGAACCTCCACTGAGGATTTGGGTAAATACAAGTAGGAGTACACAACTCTTCTCTCCAATAAACACAACCTCTACACAAGAGGCAATGGCACAACAACAATCACCTCTACACTTAGAGGGATGGACACTTAGCCAAACAACTACAATCACCTCTACACTTAGAGGGATACCAATAAATCCAATTGCACAATCTCCTCTCCACTTAGAGGGAAAGGCACAAAGTCAAACAACAACCACCTCTCACTAGAGGGATAAGGCTCAAAGCCAATACTCCAACAATCATCTCTTCACTAAGAGGGATACCAACACAACCAAACACAACCTCCACAATCACCTCTACATAAGAGGGATACCAACAAATACAAGGAAGGTTACAACTCTTGGTGATCTTAAAGACCATAAACCAATTTTCTCAAAAAACAAAGATCCTAATAGATAGGATAGATAGATAGCTCAAGTGTGAGAAAATAAAGTGTTTGGAATTAAGAAAAACACTTGAGAAAATCTCCAAATAGATATTGAAATCAAGACCAAAAATAATTCCCAAAAGACTCTCTTTTCTTTGAATTTTCTAACACTTTAAAAACAAATAAAAATAAATCTTTTAATCATAAAAAACTCTAGCTGAAAAACACTTGAAAGATAGAAATTTTTCTCTTCTCAAATCTTGGTGAAATCAGCCAAGGAGGGGGCTATTTATAACCATCCAAAAATCTGCCCGTTGGCAGCCAGGAAAGGGCAGAAATGTCCTTTCAGTTTACCGCCCGGTTAACCGGCCAACGGTCATTTTTATGACCGTCGTGCCTCCGGTCGACTGCCCGGTCGACCGGGCCAAAGCCAACGGTCAACCGGCCCTCACCCGAGAGGGGTGCTTTCAGTCGGTCGACCGTGCAGTCGACCGCCCGATTGGCTGGCCTTTATGCACGTCCCGTGCATATCGGTCGACCGTGACGGTCGACTGACTCCTGGTCCGGTCGATCGCTCGGTCGACCGGCAGTGCAGTCAGGCTGGGAAAAATAGGTATAAAAACTTGGCTAATTTAATACCAATTAAATCCCATAAAATCACATAAATTTCACAAAAATAAGTTCTTATTAGATCTTTGAAATACAAATATGTGTGATAAAAATTCAACACATATTATAGACAATTTGAACCATTTTTGTGATATTGAAATTTGGCTTAAACACAAAATCGGTATTTTCCAAAACTTAGATTTTTGAAATGGAAAACTGTTTTCTTCAAAACTCATATAAATACAAAAACATGATATTGAAACAACTTTGAAACATATTGTATATGGATAGAATCCAATATACATAAAAGATATTATATCTATGTTTTTGACACGAAATCCAAAACCGGTTAAACCGAAATCAAAACCAATAAACTTTAAACTTGTGTGTATATGTGAACTTGAGCATATCAATACTATCCAATCTTTACACATGACCTAAATATCTTAAACTAAACAAACTGAGGTCTTCTTGTAGAACTCCTTCTCCAAGTTGACTCGATCCAAACATGATCCAATGAGCTTGACTCTAACCGAGTGTTAGATGCGATCTTGACGCTCAAGCTCTTGAATCAACATGTGAAAGCTCCAAAACTCCTTTGTTGAAGCTAATCACCTCCTAATATCTTGGTCAATCACTGAAACTATTTAAACACAAGATTATTAGTAAACTATAACTACATGAGTTAATTATCATCAAAACTAGAGTGATGGGGCCTCTGGGCCAGCACAATCATATATGCCTATGAAGAATTTGGCTAGAGGCTGTGGGACCCTATTGACAAGAAAATCATTTGAAGTCGAGATGTGATTTTTCTTGAATATCAGACCATTGAAGACTTTGACAAATTGAAGAAATTCAAAGTCTCCAATGAATTTTTTGTTGATCCCATCTCTCCTCCAGCGGTGCGTGGTGATGGAGGGGGAGATGAGTATGACATCCCTACTGATACTGCTGACGATCAAGTTCTTACTAGTGATGAAGAATAAAAAGATCATGTGGAGCAAGCGCCACATGTCGAACCTCAGTTAAGAAGGTCCACCAGAGAGCATCAACCATCGAGGAGATACTCTCCTAGTAAGTATGTTCTTCTCACTGACGGGGAGAACCAGAGAGCTATCAGGAGGCTTTTGAGTATGAACACAAAAGAGAGTAGTTAAAAGTCATGAAGGAAGAGCTGAAGTCCCTTCATGAGAACCACACTTATGATCTGGTAAAGCTACAAAAGGGCAAACAAGCACTCAAGAACAAGTGGGTATTCAAGCTGAAAACTGAAGAAGTATGTGCACATCCAAGGTACAAGGCCAGGTTAGTTGTGAAGGGCTTCAGTCAGAAGAAAGGAGTTGATTTCGAGGAAATCTTTTCCCCAATAGTGAAGATGTCATCCATCCGAGTTGTGCATGGCATGATCGCAAGCATGAACTTAGAAATCAAACAATTCGATGTAAAGACAGCATTCCTCCATGGCGATCTAGAGGAGGAGATATACATGGAGCAGCCAGAGGGAGAAAAGTTAAAGGTAAAGAAAACCTAGTATGCAAACTAAAGAAAAGCCTGTACGGTCTCAACCAAGCTCCATGTCAATGGTACAATAAGTTTGAAACATTCATGGATGAGCTAGGATACTCAAAGACGACGGGGGATCACTTGTATTTATCAAAAGTTTTGATAGTGACTTTATTATTCTCCTATTATATGTTCATGATATGCTAGTGATAGGTAAAGATATTGAAATGATTACAAGTTTGATTGAAAAACTGAGATTACAAGGAAAGAGTTAAAGTTAAAGTTATGAATTCTCAGTCTCAATTCTATCCGCTGCAGTAAGGGCCAAAGCGGGTCGATCCACAGGGAAGGATGCGATGCAAGCTTTTCGGACGACTTCTCTGTATCCTTAGAACAAAACAAAAGAGAGATTAGATTTGGAATATATGATTGGAGATATGTGGTTTTACTGATCTTCTACCACAACCCATAGTGCAAGTCTTGAATATTGAATATCATCTCAAAACACATAAAATCTATCCTAGGTTTATTAGAAAAGATTCAAGTAAGAAAAAATGATATTAGAGTCTAACTAGTTTGCACTACTAAAAATCCAACAAGTGTTCATCCTAACTTCTAAGTACAGCATAAGAAAAGTCTAACCTTAAGATTATGCTGTCAAAGTACTTAAGCATGAAGTTGTGAAAAATAGTTTAGAGGTGTAACCTAGATTAGAAAATCTAATTATCAATTTAATCTTCAAGCAATCTGTCTTAAACCTAGGGTTTCTAAAAATTATTATCAATCCATTCAATTCCTAAACTGCTCTAGGGTTGTTTAAGAAATCAGCAAACCACACCTTAGAATTAGTTAATCATCTTTTTTTTATTTTAATTTTTTTTATTTTGTTTAATATGAAGAATTGTGAGAGAAAGAAGAACAAAACTAATAGAAAGATCACAGAGTAAAACGAAATTAAATGACAAGAATTTAAATGGCAAAAAAGGTAACCTTTATTTGAAATCGCGTCCAAATACAATGCTCCTTCTTCTCCAAAGTATGCTAAAAACGAAATGAAGATTACAGAAATTTGAAAAGAGAAAAACTAAAGAAACCCTAATTTCCCGTCTTTGGATACGCCTCTCTGTTGCTCTGCAGGGGTATTTATACGCGCTGAAAGAAGTAGAGTCTCGATAGAACTCTCCTGCGAAAGCAGTTGTTCTGTCTCATCCATATGGCCGTGAAAACGTGGCTTTGGCCGCGTTTCCGCGGCCATAGCTTTATCCCTGGCTACGCCTTTCGCGCGTGGCCTCCTCTGGTCCGTCCATCTGGGTCTATCCGTTTAGATCTGGCATCTCGACTCTTTAATTTGAAAATTCGGGATAACTTGGGAAGCAAGTTACCCTAAATCCAAATCTCTTCAAAACGAATTTTATCTTTGCACTCTCCTTTTATATTTATCCTCATCCTGCAAGCATTTAGGGTTGAATAGAAGTCTATCCCTTCCCTCTTCTTTTAGTATTTGCAACTTTTGCACTTGGTAATTGCAACTTTGACATTTGTAATTGCACTTTTGCACTTGGGCTTAGTCATGGGCTTTTGGGCTTCATTTAGGCTTTTATTCTTTATTTAAATAAATACTCAAGGCCTGCACACATTAAATAGCAAAACTTTAGTAATTGTGCAATATTAAAAGAATAAATAGGAAACATGATAGTAAATGTAGTGATAAATATGCAATTTTTACTACCTATTACACCGCCACACTTATCTTTTTGCTCGTCCTCGAGTAAAAATCGAAAAGAAAAACTAATCTAGCTAACTCACTTTCGTAGGAATCACGGTTGCACTTAGCATGTGCAACAAGCCGTTAAACCTCTAGGTTACCCTAGAGGACGAGTGTTGTCTCGTGAGGGTTTTCAGCGGATTACACCCACAAAATCCATAAGAAGAAAAATATTTGAAATATGTTTGAAGAAACTAAGTAATCTGTAAGTTTTTAGGATTATCATTTTTATTCATTCTTAAACTTAGTCTTTATATAGTAAATTGTTATCCATTTTGGGTAAGGGTAAAAATTGAATTTTTGTATAGTCTTTTTCGTTACCAAAAGTCATATGCATCCTTGTGAATCTTTACTAGGAATTCTTTAACTTGGACTCTTATGCCTCTTTATTATTATTTTCTCTTCTTTTTTTAATATGTATAACTCATCTAATTTTCTTTCGTGTAAGTATCAAGGCTTCATAAGGCCCTCATACCTAGCTAATTGACTATTAGATGTGTTAGTACATATATAATTAATTTTTCTTAGTTTCCTTAGCCTTTCTAATCCACCCATGTATCGAACTTAAAGTCGGTGGCTCCCAAACCGGTCGGTTTTAGGGCACCAGGTGAGAAAATACCCCACGGACTAAAGGATTCGAGTGAACTAGGCCACAAAACTAAGGACTTTATTTATAAAATCACCTTTAGGCGTGAATACTTATGCTTCTTGAGGCACATGTATCTAGCTTAATCAGTAAATTTCTTTTTTTTATTTTTTTATTTTATTATAAGGCACAAGAGTCTTTGTCTTAGAATCCTAGATATTCATTTGGTATGCACATTTCATTAAGGTAAAAATCAAGACTAATTACTTATTCAATTTCTCCTCCTGTACCTAAAAATTCAACAATTTATTTATTTTGACTAAGTTTTTAGAAATTCTAATCATGATTTTCCTAATTCTTAAGACTAACTTAGATTTCTTTCAAATGATAAATCAAAATATTGTCTTTTTTTTTGTTATGTTAGAACAAATAAAGAGAAAAAGTAAAAAATTTTAAGTTAAAATTTTTTTACATTTTACCCTTCCCAAACACTTGTCTCATGCATTGTCCCCAATGTATGAATGAAATACATGGATGCATGAATTGGCAGAGAGATAGAGTTACCGATACATTGGGTCAAAAAGACCAATGACTACTTTTACTTGCGGAACTGATTCCAAAAAGATTTTAAGACGTTGACCATTTACCTTGAATGTACTGTCATTTTTTGGGTCGTAGATCTCTATGGCTCCGTGTGGAAACACAGTCTTAACAATGAAGGGCCCTGTCCATCTTGATTTTAACTTGCTGGGAAAGAGATGAAGTCTAGAGTTATAGAGTAACACTTTTTATCCTTGGACAAAAGTTTTTCTCGTGATGAACTTATCATGAAAAACCTTAACCCTATCCTTCGCAATTTTCGTATTGTCATATGACTCGTTCCTCAATTCTTCCAGTTCCGAAATTTGCAATTTCCGAAGATAACCGGCCTTATCTAGATCGAAATTCAGCTGCTTAATTGCCCATAAGGCCCGGTGCTCTAACTCAACAGGAAGGTGGCAAGCCTTTCCAAAGACTAGTCTGTAGGGAGACATTCCTAGAATCGTCTTAAAGGCAGTCCTATATGCCCATAGGGCATCCACCAATTTGGTGGACCAGTCCTTCCTATTTTGATTCACAGTTTTCTCCAAGATAAGCTTGACTTGCCTATTGGAAACTTCTACCTGTCCACTGGTTTGAGGATGGTATGGCGTAGATAACTTGTGAGTTATGGCATATTTTCGCATAAGAGCTTCAAAAGTTCTATTGCAAAAATGTGTACCATTGTCACTAATTATGGCACGAGGGGTTCCAAAGCGCGAGAAGATGTTTTCTTTCAAGAATTTGACAACAACTTTGATGTCATTTGTCTTGCAAGGGACGGCTTCAACCCATTTCGATACGTAATCTACGGCCAACAAGATGTATTGGTGCCCAAACGAGTTAGGGAAAGGTCCCATAAAATCAATGCCCCAAACATCAAAAAGTTCTACTTCTAGAATTGGATTTAGGGGCATCATATTTCGTTTAGAAATCCTTCCTATTATTTGACATCTTGTGCACGTTTTGCAAAATTCGAAAGCGTCTTTAAACAAAGTTGGCCAATAAAAGCCACTTTGTAGGATCTTTTCAGCAGTTTTGCTGGGACCAAAGTGTCACCGCAAGCAAATTCATGACAAAAGGCTAGAACGCTTCTAGTTTCCTCATCGGGGACACATCTCCTAATATTTTGGTCGTTACAATATTTGAAAAGGTATGGATCTTCCCATATGTAATACCGAACTTGAGATAAGAATCGGAATCTATCCTGTTTTGACCAATTAGGTGGTGTTTGGTTTGTGACTAAGTAATTTACTATGTCGGCAAACCATGGTTCCTTAGAGATGGCTAGAAGTTGTTCATCAGGAAAATTGTCATTGATGGGCAGTCGTTGGAAGGTGCGTTTGGCACACGAGAGAGATGGTCTGCGACAACATTTTCAATACCTTTTTTATCTCGAATTTCGAGATCAAATTCTTGAAGGAGGAGGATCCAACGAATGAGTCGGGCCTTTGCATCCTTTTTTAGCATTAGGTATCGAAGTACAGAATGGTCGGTGAAAATCGTGGTCTTGGTCCCAAGTAGGTATGGGCGGAATTTCTCCAAAGCGAACACTACTACCAAGAATTCTTTCTCGGTTGTAGTATAGTTCATTTGGGCGTCATTGAGTGTCCTACTTGAATAATAGATCACGTGTTGCTTGTTATCCTTGCGCTGTCTAAGGACAGCGCCTATCGCAAAATCTGAGGCATCGCACATGATCTCAAAAGGGTTGGACCAGTCCGGAGGTGAGATGATAGGTGCAGAGATGAGTTCCAATTTCAACTTCTCCCACACGCTATTACACACATCGTCAAAGATGAAGGGCACATCTTTAGCTAGGAGGTTTGTAAGGGGTCTAGCAATTTTGCTAAAATCCTTAATGAACCTACGGTAAAACCCGACGTGTCCTAAGAAAGAACGAATGTCCTTCACGCATCGTGGAATTGGAAGTTTGGCTATGATCTCCACCTTAGCCTTGTCTACTTTGATCCCTTCCCTAGATATCTCATGACCTAGGACAATCCCATGCTGTACCATAAAGTGACACTTTTCCCAATTGAGGGTCAAGTTCTTTTCGGTGCATCTATTCAACACTAACTCCAAGTGATGGAGACATTGGTCAAATGAATTTCTATAGACGGAGAAGTCGTCCATGAAAATCTCTAGGAAGCGCTCGACCATGTCAGAAAAAAAGGCTTAACATACAACGTTGGAATGTGGCGGGGGCATTACATAGGCCGAAAGGCATTCGACGATAGGCAAATGTCCCAAATGGGCATGTGAACGTTATCTTTTCTTGGTCCTCCGGGGCTATTGGGATTTGGTTATACCCTGAGTAACCGTCCAAGAAACAGTAATACTCATGGCCGGCTAATCGTTCCAGTATTTGGTCGATAAATGGGAGGGAAAAATGATCTTTCCTAGTGGCGGCGTTCAACTTGCGATAGTCTATGCATACTCGAACTTTGATAGGCAGTCGTGTTTGCACTAACTCATGCTTGTCATTTTCTACCACAGTAAAGCTGGACTTCTTAGGGACCACATGCATTGGGCTAACCCATTCGCTATCGGAAATGGGATAAATAATCCCATTATCTAATAGTTTCACTATTTCAGCTTGTACAGCCTCTTGCATGAGCGGGTTTAGCCTACGTTGTGGATCCCTCTTCGGTTTAACCCCTTCCTCTAGATAGATTCGATGCTGGACTATCGTAGGGCTCAGTCCCTTGATATCTGCCATGGTCCAACCAATGGCTTCCCTATGTCTCCTAAGGGTTGTCAGTAGGTCTTCCTCTTGCCTATTAGTCAAATTGGAGGTAATTATGACTGGTAACGTCTCGTTTTCACCAAGGTAGGTGTACTTAAGATGTTTAGGTAAGGTCTTTAACTCCAACGAAGGAGGTGGCTCGATGGGTGGAGGTGTTAAGCTTGAATTTTCCATCTCTATAGAACTTGGATTTGCTGCCCATTCAATCTCATCAAGGTTAAGATCACTTGATTCTAACTTTTTCTCTTCCTTTGACTCTAGTGTGATCTCTTCGTTGTGCTCACTAGTCATATTTTCAATGAAGTTAACCTCAAAGGGTTGGTCGGTCATGTCGTAAGGATGCTTACCTAAGTTGAAAACATTGACTTCCTTGGTCATATCCTCAAAAGTCAATCTCATGGATCCGTTTCTACAATTTATGATTGCATTCGCGGTTGCTAGGAACGAGCGTCCTAAGATGACGGAGTTTGGGACCTAGGATTAGACACAGGTTGTGTCTCTAAAACAATGAAATCGACTGGGTAAATGAATTCTCCCACCCGTATGAGGACATCATTGATCTCTCCCTTAGGAACTTTGATTGATCGATCAGCCAATTGAATTGTAACTTGGGTTGGATTGGGTTCACCTAATCCAAGTTGTTGATATACGGAGAAGGGAAGCAAATTAATGCTAGCTCCTAAATCGAGGAGTGCTCGATTGATTTCAGCTCGACCTATTGTGCAAGAAATGGTGGGGCAACTAGGGTCCTTGTACTTGACTGGGATCTGGTTGGACAATAGCTCACTAATGTTAGTGGCTAGAAAAACCTTTTTAGGCACATTTATCTTTCTTTTCTTGGTGCACATGTCCTTAAGGAATTGGCATAACTAGGGACTTGTTGGATTGCATCAAGAAGTGGGATGTTGAGCCTAACCTGATTGAACACCTCGAGTAGTTTCTCCATGTGTGCATTGTTGTTGCTCCTAAGCCTATTTGGAAATGGGGCTATAGGCTTGTGCACCTTTTCTGCTGATTTCTCAACTTCAGTTTCTTTGGAGTTTTGTGGAGATGGAGTGGAACTAGATGGAATGGACAACTGAGATGGGTCCTGTGGCATGGATACATGATTATCAACTTGTTTCCCTGATCTTAGTGTATGAACCAAGTTACACTGGTTTTGTTCTTGAGCCTCATTGGCTTGCCTAGGACTCCTAGGGTTTGACAATGGTTGACTTGGTAGAGTTCCCCTTTGTCTTTCTTGTTGATTCAGTTGGATCTCTATCCTAGTTAAGACTTGAGCCAGCATGTCATGGCTTTTAACTAGAGTGTCCACCTTTCTTTTCATGTTGGAGAGTCTTGTTTCCATTTGTGAATATTGGAAAGAGTGTGGAGAATTTTGACTAGGGAAATTTTGTTGATAGGACGGATATTAGAAATTGTTGGAGAATTTGGGCCTTGTTTGATTATTGTTGCTTGGGCCCCATGAAAAGTTTGGATGATTTCTCCAACCGGGATTGTAGGTGGGTGAATATGAATTGTTGGCGGGCCTTGTGAAGGCCGCACTCATATGTTCGGGTAAGGATTGGTGTGCGATAAAGACGGGACATTCCTCGAACACATGGTTCATGTCTTGACAATAAGTACAGCCCGTCGAAGGTATTGGACTGACTTGGTTCACAGAGACTGGTTCTTTAGTTTCAAGAGCTTCTAGTCTTCGCATCACAGCAGCTAACTTAGCATCAGTAGCTATGTTGGCCTCAATGGAATGGATACCTCCTTTAGAAGAAGTAGGGTCATTAGTCCTAAATTTTTCCGGAGTTGGTTCCCATTGGATGGTATTATCAGCTAATTCTTCATATAATAACCATCCTTCATTTTCATTCTTTTTCAAAAATCCTCCTTGACACATGGATTCTAATAGCGTTTTAGTTTGATATTCTAATCCATCATACAGAACTTGGCAAAGTCGCCATTTCTCTATCCCATGGTGAGAGCATTGGGCAAGGAGGTCCTTAAAATGTTCAAAATATTTCAAAAAAATTCATTGGCTGTTTGCTTAAACTGTAAGATGCTCTTTCTAATTAGTGCAGTCTTGTGGACGGGATAAAATTTCTTTAAGAAGGCCTTAACGAAATTATCCCACGAAGATATTGAACCGGCCTCTAGACTGTAAAGCCATTTCTTTGCTAAATCTTTCAAAGCGAATGAGACAAACCGTAGTTTGATGGCATCTTCTCCTAGGCTGGGTATCTTCATCATGAGACATACTTCTTCAAATTCTCTTATGAAAAAGTATGCATCCTCGGATTCAAGTCCATGAAATTTGGGAAGAGTGTTGATGTATTGTGGCTTGAGCTCAAATTGGTCAACACCTTCATCGGATAACTGAATGCAAGAAGGAAGAGAGGTCCTAATAGGATAGAACCTATCTTGTAGTGACGGTGGTTGTGCCATGTGCGAGTCGGGCTTTTGCTCAGGTGGTAAACTTGTTCTAGTTAGTCTAGATGTAAGTGGGTCTCTCGACCAAGCGGACATGAACAATTAGCAAACAAGTTCACCCAATCAATTAATGAAAAAGAAAAACAGTCAAAATTTCTATTCTAGGGTAAGCCTTGACCTAGACGACTCCTAACTTTAGAATGTCCTTAGGAGGTATATTGCCGACCTTAACCACAAGTTAATCGGCCAGGTAGGTGGCAAGACCGGTGGGAGGTTTTCCGTCAAAGACGTTCCTTAATTAAATAACCACCGATCTTCGGGCTTTCGGCCCTTAATCCCCTTCCTAGACACCGATTTGGCAAGAGTTAATTTCGAACAACTTCCTCCTTCGGCCAATCTCCTAGTGAGTCCGAGTTAACCTAGGGCCAACGTCTAGTCAATTTTTACTTAAGGTTAGGGTTGTGAGTGTGATGGAGATGATTTGTGGGCCATTTGTGGGCCAAGGAAGGGTGATGAAATCCCCACCTTATCTTGTTAATGGGTTTTGCCCTTAAAATTTTTTTTGTGTACGTGTAAAGCAGCAGATAAGTAATCACTCAAAAAGCAGTAAATCAGCCAAGAGTGTTTCCTAATCTATATGCAATGCAAACGTACCTTGTCGCCAGCACTCTTCAACAAAATTAAAAAATTAAATAGACACGTGCCTACAATGCAAGAGTCTAATTTTTTTTATTTTTCAACGAATAAGTTACTGTTAATTAATTAGCAGTATGTAGGGTGATCACAAAGAATATTTAACAGAGTAGAAACTCAAACTTTCAAATTGCAGCAACCTGCAGAAAACAGAGTAAGTAGTGAACTACTCAGGCCGCGGAAACGCGGCTTTTGCCGCGCAAACGCGGCTCTGTAGTAGGCTCTGTTGCTCTGCCTTCGAGAGCAGAGGCACAGAGTTGCTATATGTCCTTTGCTGCTGTTGGGTTTCCTGTTCTCCGAACCTGCAAACAGAAAGTTTAAAAGAATTAGTTTTGAGAAAATCGTGCCGTTCCTTCCCCGGCAACGGCGCCAAAATTTTGATTGAAAAACTGAGATTACAAGGAAAGAGTTAAAGTTAAAGTTATGAATTTTCAGTCTCAATTCTATCCACTGCAGCAAGGGCCAAAGTGGGTCGATCCACAGGGAAGGATGCGATGCAAGCTTTTCGGACGACTTCTCTGTATCCTTAGAACAAAACAAAAGAGAGATTAGATTTGGAATATATGATTGGAGATATGTGATTTTACTGATCTTCTACCACAACCCATAGTGCAAGTCTTGAATATTGAATATCATATCGAAACACATAAAATCTATCCTAGGTTTATTAGAAAAGATTCAAGTAAGAAAAAATGATATTAGAGTCTAACTAGTTTGCACTACTAAAAATCCAATAAGTGTTCATCCTAACTTCTAAGTACAGCATAATAAAAGTCTCACCTTAAGATTATGCTATCAAAGTACTTAAGCATGAAGTTGTGAAGAAAAGTTTAGAGGTGTAACCTAGATTAGAAAAACTAACTATCAATTTAATCTTCAAGCAATCTGTCTTAAACCTAGGGTTTCTAAAAATTATTATCAATCCATTTAATTCCTAAACTGCTCTAGGGTTGTTTAAGAAATCAGCAAACCACACTTTAGAATTAGTTAATCATCTTTTTTTTTTATATTTTTTATTTTTTTATTTTGTTTAATATGAAGAATTGTGAGAGAAAGAAGAACAAAACTAATAGAAAAATCACAGAGTAAAACGAAATTAAATGACAAAAAAGGTAACCTTTATTTGAAATCGCGTCCAAATACAATGCTCCTTCTTCTCCAAAGTATGCTAAAAACGAAATGACGATTACAGAAATTTGAAAGAGAAAAACTAAAGAAACCCTAATTTCCCGTCTCTGGATGCGCCTCTCTATTGCTCTGCAGGGGTATTTATACGCGCTGAAAGAAGTAGAGTCCTGATAGAACTCTCCTGCGAAAGCAGTTGTTCTGTCTCATCCACATGGCCGCGGAAATGCGGCTTTGGCCGCGTTTCCGCGGCCATAGCTTTATCCCTGGCCACGCGTTTTCGCGCGTGGCCTCCTCTGGTCCGTCCATCTGGGTCTATCCGTTTAGATCTGGCATCTCGACTCTTTAATTTGAAAATTCGGGATAACTTGGGAAGCAAGTTAGCCTAAATCCAAATCTCTTCAAAACGAATTTTATCTTTGCACTCTCCTTCTTTTATATTTATCCTCATCCTGCAGGCATTTAGGGTTGAATAGAAGTCTATCCTTCCCTCTTCTTTTAGTATTTGCAACTTTTGCACTTGGTAATTGCAACTTTGACATTTGGTAATTGCACTTTTGCACTTGGGCTTAATCATGGGCTTTTGGGCTTCATTTAGGCTTTTATTCTTTATATAAATAAATACTCAAGGCCTGCACACATTAAATAGCAAAACTTTAGTAATAGTGCAATATTAAAAGAATAAATAGGAAACATGATAGTACATGTAGTGATAAATATGCAATTTTTACTGCCTATCAAAGTTCTTTGCTATGAAGGACTTGGGATCTGTTAAGTAAATCCTTGGAATGAGGATATCCCGAGATCGGCAAAAAAGCGTGATTTGGCTATCTCAAGAACGGTACATCGAGAGGGTGCTCGAGAGATTCCATATAGACAAGGTGAAGCCAGTTAGTACTCTGCTTGGTGCACATCCAGACTCAGTTCCAGTCAAAGTCCTTCTAATGGAAGGAGAACGCAGACATGGCAATGATCCCCTGTGCATTGGCAGTCGGAAGTCTTTCGTTCGCGCTGGTATGCGCGCGTCCCGACCTGGCTCACTCAGTCGGAATTGTCAGCAGGTTCCTCTCAATTCTAGGGAAAGAGCACTAGGAAGTGGTCAAATAAATTTTACATTATATTCGAGAATCATCGAAGACATGTGCTTCGGCCAAAGTGAATCTTTGCTACTAGGCTACACAGACGCTGACATGGCAGGTGATGTTGATAGTCGTAAATCTACATCAGGATATCTAATTACTTATTCGGGTGGTGCAGTCTCTTGGCAATTTAGGTTGCAAAAATGCATGGCACTTTCCACTACAGAGGCCAAGTTCATCACAGCTACTGAAGCGTGCAAGGAAATCTTATGGATGAAGATGTTTCTACATGAGCTAGGGCATGAGCTAGGGCATGAGCAAGAGAAATGCATTCTCTCCTGTGACAGTCAAAGTATCATCCATCTAAGCAAGAACTCAAGCTTTCACTCAAGATCCAAACATATCGATGTGAGTTATCATTGGATACACAATATGTTGAACGAAAAGTTACTACAGCTAGAGAAGATCTATACAGACGATAATGGCACCGATATGATGACGAAAGCGCTACCAACGGAGAAGCATGTTTTTTGCAGAACTTTGGCGGGCATGACTACAGTTTGAAGATCCTTCCTCATGTGGATGGAGGGGGAGATTGATGGGAACGGGGTCCATCCCCATGATGAATTGGTTATGATCCATGAGTTTGGTCACCTGGTTGGGTTCAGCCAATGACTTAGTCAATTTTTATGATGCAGTTTTTTGTGACAAAATGCGATTTTGGAGGGCAATTTCGAATATGGTGCAGTTATTATTTGGCTCGGTGATAAACATAGAAGTTGTAGAGGAACATTTTAGGATCATCTCAGGCTTTGAATCAAAGCATTTGGATGAGCATTGATGAAGTTATCCTCGTTTGAAGTTACATGTTCAGTCATATTCTGCATGCATGAATCTGGACAGATTTGTGCGTTTTCTTCTATGCCTTGGAAGATGAAAGGGTTACTTTTTGGGTTTCTCTAAGCATAAGAAAGAGTGTTCTCATTATAGTGTGGGGAATACAAAGAGGCTAGCTTTCTCTATATAAAGAGGGGAGATGAGAGTTGTAGATATAACAACAAAAATTCACTATAGAAGAGAGTTGTGAGCGACTGTTCTTCCTCTCAAGATCATTGTGAGAGAAGTTAGAAAATCCTCAAGCTATGCTATACCGACTTTAGAAAGATACCTTTGAATTTTGCATTTCCTATAGTGAAATTGGCGGAGAAAGGTGAGGAGAGGACGTAGGCATCACATTGGAGCAGAATCTCGGTAAATCATTGGTGTATTTGTGTGCTTTTCTCTCTTACTCTATTTTTTTATTTATTATCACAACAAAAAAAAATGAGAAAGTCTTTGCTTCCCAACAGAGGGTTGTAGGTTCGAATCCTCCCGTGAATTTCTAGGCCATTCTGAGAGAAAAAGAAAAGAAAAAAAAAGAAACAAAAAAATAATATGAATATTTGCCTTTAAACACAGAATGGAGTACTAGAGCGTATAATTCAAGTCTATTTGCATCTGTGCAAGAGACACATACAGTTTCTTTTGTTTTATATAGAATCTTTAGTTTTACGTGTACAAAAATGATAAAAATAAAGTGGTAGATATATTATTGTTGTGAATCTTTTTTTTTTATATAGGAAAAAAACTGATACACTTGGCACTGATTACTTGAGTCTAACTCCTGATTTGAAATGAGAGTGTTTTCTAATTTTAAATTAAATAAAAGAATGAAATTGACATACAATGTGGTGTATGAATGATGCGGCTCATTCCACGTGCGTATTGTATCCAAGACAAGGTGCATTGACGCTTTGGGCTTTGGTTCACTTATAAGCACTTGGAATTTTTTTATGCATAGAGTTATTTTATGTAAATTTGAACAGTGAGTTTTTGACGAGGCAATCCACTAAGTATTACTATTTAAAATTACAAACCGTCAAAACTGAGTAATTGCAGTTTTGGCATTGGTAAAATCTGTGGATAAGTCTATGATTCTTGGTTTAACAAACTGGGGCTAAGGCCCCATTTTAACCTAAAAAAAATATTTCCATGATTGTCTGAAGAAGCTATTAAAATCTCTCTCTTCTCCCCCCTATTGGGCAGTTAATACGAGTCTCTATTGAGAAATACTACAAACCGTAAACAAAAGCTGTAAACAAAGGCCGGAGATCAATCTGACCCTAAAGCTTAAAACTGATATATAGAATCCCATTTTCTATTTAAACTCTTCACTTTTCTATTCACTTTCTAACGTTGTGAGACTATATTCGCGCATCACTTTTCTATTTACTTTGTATTGTGAGGCTATATTCGCACATTACTTTTTCTATTCACTTTCTAATGTAAGACTATATTTGCACATAAATACTCAATGTCTTTTTCTTTCACAGATGAATATTCAATATTTTTCTCCCTCTTACCTAACCCTAACCCAGAAAATGACAAGGAAAAAGAGGGAAAAAAAAAAGAAAAAGGAAATCAAAAGCTAACACCTGCCAACTCCATACTAAAATATAATAGTTCCTGAACTCGAACCCTAAATGGAGAGCGGATATTTTCACCCCAAAAAGTGATGATGGCAACCTAGTGATTAAGGCACCCACAAATGTGATGAAGGCACCAAAAAAAAAAAATAAAAAAAAACACGCAAATTACTCTCTTTTTCTTCCTCCTTCTCTCCTCCCCCTCCTCCTCCCGGCCACCTCGCTCCTCGGCGACCCCCTCCCTCTCCAGCCTCTCCCGCTCCCCCCACGCTCCTCCTTCCCACTCCTCCACCCCGGCCCCCCCCCCCCCCCCCCCGGAGGGGGGGGGGGCGTGTTGGACGAGGGGGAGGGGTGGGGTGGGGTGGGGGAGAGGGAGGAGGGGGAGATCGGTTGGGTGGGGGCAAGGGGGAGCCAGAGGGGGAGATCAAGCGGCAGGGGAAGGCACAGGGAGGGAGGAAGAAGAAATGGGTATTTTAAATTTTTTATAAAGAATGTAAATGTCAAAAAAATAACGGCACACTTGTAATAATTTGTGGGATACCATCACTTTTTTTTTTTGGGTTGGTGGTTGGGGGGGTGTGGGGAGGGGGGGGGGGGGGGGGTGGGCGCTAAGTGTCATAGATTTTCTTTTTGCCACTGATGGGCGGTGGCCCTTCGACGGTAAATACAACTTTAAAAGAAAAAGTTATAGTAATTCAGTGAGGGAATGATAAAAGCTAATTGCTAATATTAGTTTTGTAAAATTCAGACTATACAGCATACCACAGCACAAGAAAGATAATAATTTAAGATAGACGAGTTCCTTCACAAGAGAAGAAAGGACTAGAAGCTAAGTAGTCCAGTCTCTTCATTAGAGAATTGATAAGGATGTGATTATGACAAGGCATTATTGTAAGAAAAATACAAGACTTAACAGTACGAGCATGTAAGAATTCCCCAGATGCATCTAATCTCCAAGCAGACAGAAAATATATGTCAATTCTTGATTTGTCCAGCCAACCTGGCAGATCTCTTAGGATAATATCCATCCCCCAATGAAGATAAGGAAGACAAGGACAGTTGATCCATTATGTTCCCTTAAAAAACTAGACTTGATTATCTTAACATGATCATGCTTTGATTGTGGGTAACCTTCACCTAATTTGAAAGAAATATATATGACAGATGATTGGCAATAACTCTTTGCTGCTAAGATTTGAATAAATTTAACAACATGAAAGATACAGGCCAACTGTTGTTGTTCTAGCTCTCATGGAAGTCTGTATGCATATATGTTCACTCTCTTTTATTACTTTTCACATAACAAGAGGATGAGGCCATGATGGTGCTCTCTCACTACAAAAAGGAAACAAACAAAAAAAAAAAAAAACCAATCCGGGATGATACAGATTTCTCTCTATATTCACAGGCTCAGAAGGGATGTGAAGCTGTAGTTGTTTGAGAGGAAGATGAGGTGGCGGACGAATCTGAGTTCGTCCTCTCAGCATCTTCGCTGTTATCGTCTCCTTTGCGTCTCCCTTCAGAGTTTAGAGGACCGGTGGGAGATCTTTTACTCTTCTGTCGACTTTGCTGCTGTAGTTGTTGTGAGCCCAATTCAGATGGAAGAGATGCAACAGGAGCATATACTCTGTTTGATGGAACACCTGTCGTGTCAACCGCTGGTTGTGCTGCAGCTGCTGCGGCCGTGAACTCAGGTGGTGGCATCCATATGCCGCCAACCAGAACAATCTGGGGTTGCTGAGGGCTGCTGGCACCGCTGCTCTGCACTGCAGGGGTTGTTGATCTTTTGGTGTGCAGCCGATATTTCTGAGATAATGAACACCATTGATAAGAAGATTGAAGCAGATGGAATGTGCAATGAAGTAGCAATAAGAGAAAAAAAAAAAAAAATGCATTGCAGTTCATGTTAAATTGAGTTCTTGAATCCAAGGACGAGCAGATTGTTTTTGCAGGCTAAAAACATATCGAAATGCCAAATCTATTCTCTTCGTTCAGATCAAGAAATCTCGGTAACAAACACGGCTAGAATTCTTATGTGATAGAAAAAAACAAATATTGAACGACAGCTACCTCAAGCCGAGAGCTTAGTTCAGGATGGAAAACAAAATCACAATAGACTGACTTTAATGGAGTTGCGTTAGGATTGCAATTTGGTCTTTGCTAGCATATGTTCACTTTCTTTGGAATCCCAATTATGAAGAAGATACTGAAAATAGTCATATTCCAATTCATAAATCAACAAAACAATTTTAACCAAACAAAAATCAGAAATAAGAACTACAATACCATTCCTTTTTTGAATTGCTATTTCATGTTATTGATGGAGACTATTCGTTTCCAAGGACTAGTTCGTGCTGAAAATAACACGGCATGATATTGCAGGCATCCAACGGCCAGTCCTCATCAACATGCACAAGCACCGGAATCTAATGACACGGGATTGCAACAAAAGAGGAATAATGGAAGAAGATCAATGTATGAGATGAAAGCGAAGGCACACAAAAAGTTAAACCGAGCTCCAGGAATCCAATGTTCTCCACAAATTTCAGCAATCATCGACAAAATATGCCTTGTAGATGCGATGTATCAGACAAGAACCTATTCCTTTCTTTATCAGATCAGTTTGTGCAAAAGGAGAAAAACACATATGCTTTCAATCTAAGAGAATCTTACAAAGAATGGCGAAGCTTCCTCACGAGAGAAAGGGGGGGAAAAAGTGTCTAGATTACTATTGGAACACATAAGGGAGAATCTTCAATGACTTCAAATATTACAAATTCTAAATGTAGAACCAAACGAAATCGCACAGCAAAAATGAATGAATAAGGGATTAAAAATTCACCTGCAAATGGCTCTTGACTTCGTCGTTGGTGAGCCCATCCACCTTCATCAGCTCCCTAATTTGCTTTGGCGTCGCGACTGCAAATCCCAACACAAAATGTGAATCAATCACAACAACAAAAAGAAATTCAATTATTTATTTATCATCTCTTTATATTGAAACACACCGTGAGACCCTCCGAGCTGCTGCAGGGCGTGCAAGAACCTCCGGTGGAGCTCCGGCGACCAGGACCTCCTCGCCTTCCTCTGAGAATGCCCTTCCTTGTCCTTGTCCTCCCCGGACCCACCACTCCCCCCACCTCCATTAGTGTTGTACGTGGTCGAGCTCGCCGGAGCCGCAGCAACCGGCCTTTGCGTTTTAACAACAACAGCGTTTTCCCTCTCAAACGGATGGAATGCTCCACAAATTCTCTTAGCATTCACTGCAATCGGCTTCCTCACAACATCCTGAGTCAACAGCAAATTTACCATCATCATCAGCAACAACAATACAACTAATAAAAATCCAAAAATGAAAAAGAAAAAAGCTTACCCCTTTGATCTCAGGCTGATGGGTCCACAACTGGACTGATCTCAGCCAGTCCGGCTTCTTATCGGACCCATCGGCATCCCGACCGCCATAGAAATGGTTATTTTGCTCGACCGACGAAGAATAGCTCGGCCTTAACCGCAGAAACTCCTCGAGCACCGGCCCTTCACTCGTCATCTCCTCGCTGTGCTGCTGCTTCTTGCAGGCCTCAATCGCTGCAAACCCATCAAAAAGACACCAATAAAAAAAAAACAAAAAATCTTCAGACTCAGATCGAAACCAGACCCAACAAACAAAACCCAGATTTTCGCTTCTCAATTTGTACCTTGGTTCACAAGTTGCAAGCTGAGGGGGAGCTCCCTCTCGAAGACCAGAATCTTCTTCCGCTCTTCCTCCAGCGCTCTGATGTAATCCATGGCTGCTCTTCTTTCAGAGATTTTGGCCACCAAGGAGAGAAACAAAAGGGAAAGAGAGAGAGAGACAGGGGGAATATGGACCGTTTCGATGAAGCGAGCGAGAGAAGAATTGACTCGGGGAAAAAAAACTTAGAGAGAGAAAATAAATAAATAGTAGAGAGAGAAACAGGGTCGGGGCGTCGCGTGCACAACCGAATCTACGGGCTGTCAAATAAGGCGAGAGGCGGGGGATTGAATATCCCGCGTGATGATTCCTTCTCCCCACACAGCTTGCGCTGACGTCAGCGGGGGAGCGAGGAGATAAGATCGAAGCCCATGAAAACGATCTACGCCGTCCGTTTCATAACGGACGGATGATATGGGGCAAGGGGGTGTGGAGAATCGGGAGATTGAAGAGAGAATCTTCTGTCAACGAGGAGAAGCGGGTGGAGATTCCAGGGACATCCGCATCTGCCAGCCGCGCATTAATTATTTATTATTATTATTATTATTATTATTATTATTATTATTATTATTATGATTGATTTTTATTACGCGTAGGATACGGATTGGCTCTGCCCTTAGGGGTTTGAAGGGGCAGAATGGGGGCTGTGGTTTTCTTAATGGAGTGGACGAACTAAGAATAAATGTGAGGGTGGGTTATAATTTTTTATAACTTATGCTTATAAATTATATGAATTTATTAAAAGAATAGAACAATATTTTTCACTAAATCAGGGTAGAAACATAAACAAATTTGTCAAAAGAAAACTAAAATTGAAAGGGATTTAAGGCAATATATGAAGAAAAAAAGATTTAGAAAATATATAAAAAACTGGGCTGTGCTGTAGCTCGGCCCAACCAACCAATAGGTTCGCCCCTGGATATTAGGATCTACTAAATTGATTAAGACACTTTTAAAATATTACAGAATGTCATTATTTTTATGAATATTTTTAGTCAAAAAATTTCAAAATGCCCATCTTTTTCTTTCAGTTTGCCTTATCCGGTCGATCGGTGTGCACAAACGTGCACAGGGTAGCTCGGTCGATCGCTCGTCAACCGTAGCAGGAGAATGGTCGACCGCTTGATCGACCGACTGACATGATGAAACTCTCGGTTGGACACGGTTGACCGAGTGGTCGACCGGATGCCTAGGTCGGTCGACCGCCCGTCGACCGACAGGCGTGTTTGGGCACGGATCTGTCTCTCTTTTCAGGATTCGGACTTTGTTTCTGAATGGGAGACGAATCCATTTGGGATTTTCTACATTCCTGGTCACTTTGACTATAAATAAAGGGGCAGAGTTCTCTTAAATTGTATGCAAGTACAAATTGCATTGGTTGTTAAATCAATAAAATCTCTCTCCCTTGCACCGAGAACGTAGGCAAATTGTCGAACCTCGTAAATATTGTGTTTGCTTTCTCTCTTATTTCTTGTTCTTCTTATTCTTGGGTACTTCTATGCTGCATGATTGAGATTTACCTGCACACAAGAATACAAAATTTTAAATTTAAGAAAAGGTTATGAAAGGTGCTCAATACTACCGCTATAGCAAGTTGCTATGCGGGTCGTGATCCACAGGGAGGGACTAGCGATGGAAGCTTGTTTAGTAAGTTCTCTAAAGTATTTGAATTAATAGTTGTTAAAGTCAGGTTAGAAAGAAAGTGGTAGATTAAGAAGATGGAGAAACTAGAAGTGATATTTACAATGATATGATATTTACAATGAAAAAGAAGAAGTGTGAAAAAGATTGGGAATTTGGTGATTTACACTAAAAATAAAAGAAAGAAAACTAAAAACTAAAAACTTACTTACCTCTTCGGCCTGTTTACTTTTGATCCGTTGCAACGACTTACCTTGTCTTTGAAGGCATTCAAGCACGGCGTATAGGATCTTCCACTTTCTCGATCTACACTACGAAAATAAAAGACAAACTATACTAGTAAGAGAAGGTTTGTTCATCACCATAGGCCATCAAGGGAACTTCAACGGCTAAGCAGTCTCGAAGCTATCAGATTCTCTTGGATTGCAAGATATCAGAGGGAAACAAAGACAAAACAAGAATAGAAGAACAAAAATAAACTTTGAGTTGATTCAATTAACAATGGAAGAAAAGATTACTTACACCGATGTCACCTCAGTACAAGCTTGATCTCCTTCCTCCATGAAAGTATTCTCTCCTCTCAGTTACAAAAATTACATAAAAGAAAACTAAAAAAAACCTAAGTTACAATCTACAAGTTAGCCTAAGAAAAACCCTAATTTTTTTGTTTCTGTCCTCGACTCTGTACTGGACGCCCTTCTCTGTTGCTCTGCAGGGGTATTTATAGGAGCTGGAAGACGTAGAGTCCCAATACAACTGTCCCAAAAAATCTTATCGCCAGACTCGTCTATCTTGCCGCGGAAACGCGGCTATGGCCGCGTTTCCGCGGACATAGTGTGGTTCCTGGCCACGCGCTTTCGCGCGTGGCCTCCTCTGGTCCGTCCATCTGGGTATATCCTTCTGGAAGTTGTATTCTGACTCTTTATTTTGAAAATTCGGGATAACTTTGGGAAGCAAGTTACCCTAAATCCAAATCTTCCAAATCTTTTAAAACAAATTTTATCTTTGTACTCTCCTCTTTTTATCTTTATCTTTTTTCTGCAAGCATTTAGGGTTGAGTAGAAGTCTATCCCTTTCCTCTTCTTTTAGTAATTGCAACTTTTGCACTTGGTAATTGCAACTTTTGCACTTGGGCTTGGACATGGGCTTTTGGGCTTCATTTAGGCTTTTATTCTTTATTTAAATAAATACTCAAGGCCTGCACACATTAAATAATAAAACATTAATAATAGTGCATAATAATAAGAATAAATAGGGAAATATGATAGTAAATGTAGTGATAAATATGCAATTTTTACTACCTATCATGCATCTATTGGGTTTCTCGCTAGTTGTTGCTTCGCGCGTAACAAGTGGCATCAGAGCATACCAGGTTCATCGTGAGATCGTGTGTTGATTCCAAGAGCATTGGTTGCTATTTGGTGGAGATCGTGTGTCGATCTCGGAGCAGCATTGGGACTATGTGTGGAATCGTGTGTCGATTTCGGAGCAGCATTTGTATTGCTCAAAGAATCAGATTCAGTGGAGTAGATCGTTTCAGAAACTCTTCTAGGGTTTCACTTTGAGGTAAAAATTCTATCTTTATTTAGTTTTTTTGATCTAACTCCGTTTGCTTTCGCATTGCCTTGAGGGAACCATTGAGAAGATGGCTGGAGATAGTACATCTATGGTGAAATCCATGAACCCACATCCTTTGAAGATTGATGTGGTGAAGTTCGTGGCAAGAACAACTCCGGCATGTGGAGGTGTGAGGTGATAGATGCACTAACAGCATCAAACCTCGAGGACACTCTATGATTGGTGAAAAGCGTGATCTACTTCTGAAGAAGATTGGGATAAGATGAACCGAACAGCGTGTGAGTTGATCAGGTCTTATTTGACACAAGACATTAAGTACCATCTGTTACATGAAATATCTGCTAGGCAACTGTGGGATGATCGGGGGAAAATCGCGCACAAAAAGTGTATGTTTTGAAATCAATATTTAAAGTGTGTGTGCTTTGGCTTCCTCGATACTTTCATTATAGCATAGAGGTTAAAACGAGTCAAATCCACAAAGACGGGAGGCGATAGAAGCTTACAAGGTATGAACACGTGTATGTTAGCGGTTCTTGAATGTTTGAAAGAATGAAAAGAAAAGAAAACAAAGAATGAAAAGAGAAGTACGGTGAAACACGAAGAAGTGAGAAATAGAAGATAAAATATTTGTGGTTTTTGAAATTGTTTCTAAACAAACTGAAAAAGAAAGAAAACCCATGGCTACTAACTACTAATGACTCCACCAACATGCTAACCTCTTAGTGATAATTGCCTCACATGTATCATTGGCCATCACTAGTCCTTGGTTCAAGAGATTTACAAAGCATGGCTCATATGTTAACTTTCACATCCAAATTCAACCAACAAGTGCAAGCTACACTTAAACCATCAAAACTAAATAAGAGTAAGTATGAAATAAAGTAATATTAACTTGTTAGACATTTAGATGTTAGAGTGTTAGAATCCATCATCATGAGTTATCAATGGCTCTTGCAAGAGCAAGGCCAAGTAGAGACTATTAGATTCATGTGGATTATCAAGTAAGAAGTTAGACTAGTTATTGGTTAGTAGTTAGTTGCCATGAGAGAAAAATTAGCTACACATGTAAAAGGTTAGAGAGAAGAAAATAAAGAGAGGTAAGAGAACCTTTCATAGTTTGTCACCTTCTATTACAAGAACTCTTGTTTTCCACTCATATACCACTTTCTCTCCTATTACAAGATCTAAAAGAAAATGGAAAATACAAAGAGAAAGAAGAAGAACTAACCTAAACTAAACTAAACTACAACATGGAGAAGAAAACTACCCTAAAACTATACTACTCTCTGTATTTCTCCTCTTTGAAAACCCCCAAGGGGTATTTATAGGCACCACGGGAAAGGGAGGCTAGGGGGCAAACCCTGGCCCAAAGGACGGGCGCGGCCGCGCCCGTATGTCCGCGGAAACGCGGCTATGGCTACGTTTCTGCGGCCATAGTACGGCCGTACACACGCGGCCGCCTGCCGCGCGCTTTCCTGTCGCCCCCCTATCAGCTGCATGTCCCGGTTTTGGGTTTGGGTCCCTAATTTTGACAGAATCACCCTTCTAGGTCAATGACTATCTTCATAAGCCATTAATCACCAATTAATAGGTGATTTTGGGACTTCTTCTTCATTGCACACCATAGACCTAGAAACATACAAGAGAGGTATTATTTAACAGAATTTAATATTAAATAAATGTGAAGATGTGGTATGTAATATGCAGTTTTAGAGACTAATCACCCCCTCACACTTATCTTTTGCTCGTCCCGTGCAAAACAAAAAACTAAGAAAATTATTACACCACTTTCGCAGGTGACGCGATTGCACTGAGCATGTGCAACAAGCCATTAAACCTCTAGGTTTCCCCTAGAGGAGGAGTTTTATCTCCTGAGGGTTTTCAGCAGATCGCACCCACAAAATCCATAAAGAAAGAAATCAAATGTTAGTATTTTGAAAACGCATTTTGAAATAGAGAAAAGTGTTGAAGTATTTTTGCAGAAATATAAGTGATCCAAGGTCATAGGTTAACCAGAAATTGTTCTTCCTTAAACTAAATCGAAATGCAAAATCTTGTTAAAAATTAAATGTAAGAATTTAAAATTGAATTGATTCTTTGACATTTCATAAAACTCTTAGAAAAATATACACTTTGTGAATAGTAAAGGTTTTTGGGATATCAACTCAAACTTTTATGCCATTGATTTTTGTATATCTATTTTTTCCTTAGTTTTCTTAGGCTTTCTTATTTACCTGGGTAGTGAGCCTTTAGCCGGTGACTCTCAAACCAGATGATCTTAGGGCACCAGATGGGAAACACCTCTCAGACTTAAGGACTTGAGTAAACAAGGCCACAAAACTAAAAAGGATTATTTTTATTTTTGTCCACCATTTTAGGTGTAAATAATCATGCTTCCTGAGGCATAATTACCCAACTTCAATATGTAGTTTTTATTATCATTATATATTTTTTATGACATTTTCAGTTTTTATTTCAATCTCAAAAATTATGTAAGTGTGAAGTGCATAAATCTAAGGCAAAAAATTCAAGATCAAATTATCTTTTCAGTCTTACTTTCTTATCCTAAAATTTAAAAAAGATCTATTATTTTGACTTCGTTTAAAAATTCATAATTTTAGGTCTTCCTATTTCCTAAGATAATCTTAATTTTCTTAAAAATAAATCAAAATTGTTTCCCTTATGTCAAAAAGTTTTGTAAAAAGAAAAGAAAAGAGTTTTTATACAAAAGAAAAATTTTAAAAAGTTCCTAAAATGAAGTGTAAAAGAAAGAAAATGTAAAACAACCTACGTTAGTAAACCCTCCCCCACACTTATCTCATGCATTGTCCTCAATGCATCGTGAATGTGTATATACATGAAACAAATGGAGAGAAAGGAAAATTACCTCATGGTAGTGGCTCCGGTGGTGGTCTGACTAGGCCAAGCGTTGCTGCCCAATCAAGATATCGTGAATCCTGCAGAAACCCACCAGTGACCTCTCTAATGCGACCCAGTATAATGTTGGAGAACTATATGATTTTATTGAGACAATTACCCCCATCTAATTTTCAATTTTCAAAAATAATTACTGGGTCTTGTTCTTCAACTTTCTTGTCCAACAAAGAAGTGTGATGCTGGGAGATGATGGATTTGGACTCAACGGGAACAAAAACCGACACCAACTCGGGGATTTGACTCAGATCAATCGAGATTCAAAAATGGGAGTCGAAATTGGTTCAAAAGGGGATCCAAACCAAAGAATCGATGTTCACACACTTTCCCCATCAATGAAGTGTGATCATGAGATATTAGTGATTCAATTTCATGGTATACTGGTTACAAGATTTAATGTTGACTCCGAAATAGAGAAAAAATCTGGCAAAGATATCAGAGTCATTATTGAGTCAAAAAGTGAAATAGAATCACCAACATGAGGTTCGGGATCACCTTCATTTTCAACTTCAACTTCAGGAAAGGGATAACTTGCCAAAATGTCAAGATGTTTCTCAAAATTTTGAGCAAGTTCAAATGGGTGTACTGAAATTGAATCTTGATTTCCAAAATTACATGATTGTTGGGTCCAATCGGTTGAGTCAGGGAGATAAGAATTGGTCAAAGGTTGACAAGAAAGACTTTCCTCATTCTCGTTGATCAATTCACTCATTATAGAGTCTAACCTACTGATAGGCCGGGTAGCAGAATTTTGAGTTTGAATTATATCTTCCATATTCTTTGCAATTGGTTCTTCTTGAAAAAGTGAGTGGGGACGTTGATTTTGAAAATTGTGGTGAGATTGTGAGTCTATTAGATACTGAGTTAGTTGCTCAGACTCATGCAAGAGCTTTATACTTAAATCCAGGCCTGATGGTTATTCATTTTGAATTGGTGTGACTGGAAAAGATGAGCAGGACTCTTGAAATTTTGGTTGAGATGATGAGTCCAACATATTTTGAAATCGTTACACTTTTTCACAAAAGACTTCCAAACGCTTTTCTAGCTCAGATTCTTCTTCAATTGGATGTTCTAGAAAAGAAGTATATGGAGTTTGATTTGGGAAGGATTGTGAATTGAACAAAATTCGCTGTTGGGACTCAAGAATGGCTTTCATACTCCTTTCCAAATTGAATTTTTCTTCGGTTGGTGGAATAGGAAAAGGAGTATATGAATCAGAATCGAGAAATGAATATTGTGAAAATTGTGGACAATGCGGTTGAAAATTTGACTCGGGGGAGGTGAATCCCCATTGACTCTGTGAAGAGTTAAAATTATTTTAAAAATCATGATCATAAGATTGGGGATATGGGTCATATTGAGTCGGATAATCCCAACCCGGCATATATGGTTGGTTCATGTTGTACATAACCGGGTCGGAGTTATCCGAGTCAAATGAGATCGGGGTGAAATATGGATTCATATTATGATTGAAAAAATTGTTTTTGTAAAATTCATTTCACAATTTATAAGAAAGAAAAACAAAACAAACAAATAAAGAAAGAAAGAAAAAGAAAACAAGCTTATGCTAGAGTTGACTTAGACCTAGACAACTCTTAACTGGTTAGACTATCCACGGGGGGTACATTGTCAGAATCTGACCACGAGTTAATCGGCCAAGTAGGGGCAAGATCAGTGGGAGGTATCCGTGCCAGAGCAACGGGCATAATTATGCCAAACCACTGTTCTTCGAGATTTTGCCTCTCAATCCCCAACCTTAGACACCGATTTGATGAGAGTCAACTTCTAACAACTTTCTCCTTAGGTCAATCTCTTAAATGAGTCCGAGATGTCCCTAGGGGCCAACGTCTAGCAATTTTTATTAGGCTTGGGTTATGTGAGTGGGGAGGTGATTTTTGGGCTAATGGAGAGTAATGACTTCCCCAGCTTATGTTGTATTAGGTTTTACTCTTAAGTTCAATTCATGCAAATGTGCAATATAGATAAGAATGAACACACGAAGAGAGTAAATCACCTACGTGTTTGTCCTAACTATATGCAATGCAATATGTACACCTCCGTCAAGATCACAACAATACAAGAACAAAATACCGTATATTAAAATTGGAATTGACACGTGCCTAGATGTAAATGTCTAAATCATTTTAAAGCATCCAGTTTCTGTATTTTAGTTCTTAAAATTATTTACAGGACACATGTAATATAAAAAAATTAGCAGCAGAATATAAGAATGTACAAGAAATTACCCAACCACACAAGAGAAAGTATGGATTTCTGCAATGCTAAATAATTTGACCTGCACGCTAAAAAAAAAGAAGAAAAGTTAACAAAAACGTGAAATCAAACTGTTCCCATCCCCGGTAATGGAGCCAAAATTTGATCGGGAGAAAACCGCGCACAAAAAGTGTATATTTTGAAATTAATATTTAAAGTGCGTGTGCTTTGGCTTCCTCGATACTTCCGTTATAGCTTAGAGAATAAAACGAATCGAATCCACAAGGACGGGAGGCGATAGAAGATTACACGATATGAACACGTGTATGTTAAGGATTCTTCAATGTTTGAAAGAATGAAAAGAAAAGAAAACAAAGAATGAAAAGAGAAGTACGGTGAAACACGAAGAAGTGGGAACATAGAAGATAAAATATTTGTGGTTTTTGAAATTGTTTCTAAAATAAAGTGAAAAAGAAAGAAAACTCATGGCTATCAACTACTAATGACTACACCAACATGCTAACCTCTTAGTGATAGTTACCTCACATGTATCATTGGCCATCACTAGTCCTTAGTTCAAGAGCTTTACAAAGCATGGCTCATATATTAACTTTCACATCCAAATTCAACCAATAAGTGCAAGCTACACTTAAACCATCAAAACTAAACAAGAGTAAGCATGAAATAAAGTAAAGCTTGTTAGAGAATTAGATTTAGAGAATTAGATGTAGAGTGTTAGAATCCATCATCAATGGCTCTTACAAGAGCAAGGCCAAGTATAGGCTATTAGATTCATGTAAATTATCAAGTAAGAAGTTAGACTAGTTAGTAGTTAGTAGTTACTTGCCATGAGAGAAAAATTAGCTACACATATAAAAGGAGTTAGAGAGAAGAAAACAAAGAGAGGTAAAAAGAGAACCTTTCATAACTTGTAACCTTTTATTACAAGAACTCTTACTTTTCACTCATGTACCACTCTCTCCTATTACAAGATCTAAAAAAAATTGGAAAATATAAAGAGGAAGAAGAAGAACTAACCTAAACTAAACTAAACTATAACATGGAGAAGAAAACTACCCTAAAACTACACTACTCTCTGTATTTCTCCACTCTGAAAACCCTCAAGGGGTATTTATGTGCACCAGGGGAAAGGGAGGCTAGGGGCAAACCTTGGCTCAAAGTATGGGGGCGCCCGCGCCCGTATGGCCGCGAAAACGCGGCTATGGCCACGTTTTCGCGGCTATAGTACGGCCGTGCGCACGCGGCCGTCCTGTCGCCCCTCTGTCAGCTGCATGTCCCGATTTTGGGTTTTGGATTTTGGGTCCCTGATTTTGACAGAATCACCTTCCTAGGTCAATGGCTATCTTTATAGGCCTTTATTCACCAATTAAATGGTGATTTTGGGTCTTCTTCTTCATTGCACACCATGGACCTAGAAACATACAAGAGAGGTATTATTTAGCAGAATTTAATATTAAATAAATGTGAAGATGTGATATGTAATATGCAGTTTTAGACACTAATCATGGTTGATCCTAGATAAGAAGTATCTGATGAAGAGCATCAAGTCGCGACTGCAATTGAAGAAGAAGCTTTATCGATTCCAGATAGAAAGAGAACTCGCCATTGATGAACACATGAACAACTACACCAAACTTCTTATAGATCTAGTTAATTTGGATGTCAAAGTTGCTGAAGAGGATAAGGCAGTGATTCTTTTAAATTCTCTTCCGGATGAAGAGTATGAGACCTTTACTCTTACCTTTATCAATGGTAGACAAACACTTAACTATAATGAAGTGTCGGCTGCTCTTGTAAACTATGAAGTAAGGAGGCAAGATAGATTGTCTTCTCATGGGAGTACATCAGCAGAGGCATTGGCTATAAAAGGCAGAGGTTCAAATAGGAAGGGCAAAGGTGATCGTGGGAGATCGAAGTTCAGTTTCAGAGATCTGAAGAAGAACCGGTGCACCTTTTACAAAGAAATAGGGCACTAGAAAGTTGATTGTCCAAAAGCCAAAGGTAAGAAGAAGGAGTCAAAGACTGAGGCAAACCTTGTACCGGGTGGTTAGTACTCACGTCAGTACTTCACAAGCAGGTGAATCAGACTCAGACTCATCGGTATTCTCTTTCTCTATTACTACTCTTATCGTTGGTTACTTAGGAGATGCTGAGTGGATACTAGATACTAGAGCTACCTACCATGTGTGCCCGAACGGGGATTGATTTTCTAGCCTCGAGAAGCTAGATGGATGTTCAATTATCATGGGTGATGACTGTTGGCCCAAAGGCCATTATCCCGGTTATTTTGATGATAGCAAAACGTATTTAGTTATGTATTTAATAATCTTGTTTTAAAGTATTTCAGGCTCAAGAAACAGATTTTGACGACTCCGCTAAAAGACTCACAAATTTGGAGCTCGCCCAACATTTGCATTCCCAAGCTAAAGCACATAGGAAGCTTCGGAATTTGCGTTGAAGAAAAGTTCAAGAAGAAGATCAAGACTTGCTAAAGAATCCAAGATTTGTACTTTGTTTATTTTCATTTTAGAATATTTTGTCAAAACTAAATAGTAGAAGTAGAGATATGGGATATCACACACACACATTTTCTAGAGTGGTTTATGGCTTCAAAATAATTTCTATTTCTATTTCCAAACTCAGTTTTAGTTGAACATATCTATTTTGGAAATACGATTTTAGAGAGACTAGTTTTTGGGAAAAACATTTCATTGAAAATCAAGTTTTTATCAAAAGAATTTTTACCAAGTATTTTACCTTGATAGTAGTATGACACATGCTCATACTCTATGATTTTTCAAGACCAAAACATTTTATCCAAGACCCAAAACCAAAATCCAAAATTGTCCAGGTCTGTGAATTCTGATTTTTCAGAAATTCACAGTGACCGGTCGACCGGCAGTCGACCGGCACTCGACCGACATGCACAAATGTGCATGTGCGTATCAGTCGACCGGAGGTCGACCGATACTCGACCGACCCCAACCTGCTGCTCTCTGGAAATTGCCAGTCGACCGACCCGGTCGACCGGTGAGCCCCAACGGTCGGATTTTTGACCGTTGGCGGTCGACCGACCCGGTCGACCGGTAGTCTGTCAAAAATTCTGACAGACTCAACAGCTATTTTTCTGACTTTTTGACTTTTGGGATTTGTCTCCAACGAATCTCTTGAGCAGTTTTTGACCCCTATAAATAGGTGGTCACTTCATATGATATGACTAACAATATTAGAGCTATCAAGTGCTATTTTACAAAAGTTTCAAAGATTTCCAAAGTTTTCAAAAGAAAAGATTTTTCTCTCCAAAGCCTAAATTTCCATCACCTTTCTTGGAGCCTATTCCTCTACTTCTCTCTAGTTTTGCACTACACAATCCCATACTCTAAGTCTATTATTTGGTTTTAGGATTGTGCTTAGTGAGCTCTTTTGTAAAGTGGTCAAGTGTGATCACTTCCATTGTAATTGAGTGAAGTTGTAGAGGCATCGGCCTCAAGGCGAGCTAGTGTGCTCAAGGTGGTGAAGTGTCATCACGGGAGACGGACAAGTGTTGTCCTTGTATTGTTGATCCGGTGGGATCCTCAATAGTGGAAATCCTTCAAGTGTGAAGGCGGGGACGTAGAGCGTGGCTCGAACCTCGGAAACATATCGGCGTGTTTGCGTTTGCTCAAATTCCTCTAACTCTATCTCTTTTATTACTTGCAATTTTACATTGTCTTTTACTTGCAAGAAATATTGTATTGTGCTAATTGTTTAGAGTTAAATTTTTAAATTCCGCATAATTGCCATTATCATATAGCCATCACCTATTCACCCCCGCTCTAGGTGATTTCAATTGGTATCAGAGCCTAACCCTACAACTTAGGTCTAACAACCTTAGGGAGATCCATACATTTGGCTATATTCATTTGTTGTATTTTATTTTGTGCATCTTATATATTGTGCATTCATGGCATCCATGGACTTTTCTAGCATTAAATCCCCTCCCAAATTTGATGGCTTGAACTTTCCTATTTGGAAAGTCAAATGAACTTGTTTTTGAAATCCTTAGGTGTTAGGGTAGCTAGGGCCATTACCAAAGACTTCATTGAACCAACTAGTGATGAGAGCACATGGTCCGAGGATATCACCAAAGACTATGAAGCAAATGCTAGGGCACAATATGCATTAACACAAGCACTTAATGAAGATGACCTTGCACGCATCATTAATTGTAAATCGGCATATGAAGTTTGGAACATGCTTATTGTGACTCATGAGGGAACGTCACAAGTCAAGAGAGCAAAAGTTGACTTGTTACGTTCTCAATATGAGAATTTTTACATGATTGATAATGAGAGCATTGATGACACGCTCACTCGCTTTACAAAAATAACAAATGCTCTTTCTTCCTTAGGCGACAAGATTGACAACGATCAAAAGATAAGGAAGGTGATTCGAGCTCTTCCCAAAGCTTGGGAAGTCAAGGCGACAACCCTCAAAGAGCTAAATGACAAAGAGGAGATGGACTTCTCCGGCTTCATCGGCAATCTCAAAACACATGAGATGGAGATGAAGGTACGAGAAGAAAGGGAGGCACCCAAGAAGAAATCAATAGCCTTCAAAGCCGCTCCAACAATTCAAGACGAGGATGATTCATCGGACGAGTGCGATGAAGACTTCGCCATGCTCATCCGGAAGGTGGGCAAGATGTTCTACAAGAAAGGAAGACAAAGCAATTTCCGGCGAGGGAAACCTCAAGGGAGATTTGAAAGAAAAAGAGAGGAGCCCGGTCCTTGCTTCCATTGCAAGAAGATCGGTCACCTCATTGCCGATTGCCCCGCTCTCCAAGCGACCACATCCAAGAACGGGCAAAGAAAGAAGAAAGCCATGGTGGCTACTTGGGATGACACGGAGTCGGAATCCGAAGAGGAAGTCGACGCCGCGCACATGTGTTTCATGGCACATGGGGAGGATGCACCAAAGGTAACTCTAGAAAACTCTTTAGATGAGGATGAGTTAACTATGGATGAACTTGCACAATTTTTTGAAGAATTGCAAAATAGGTATGAAATTTCCCAATCTCAAAATAAGAAATTAAAAAGAGAAAATGAAGCTTTAAAACATAAAGTTGAAATAGTTGTTAAAGAAAAGGATGTTTTATCTAGCTCTTTTGGAAAATTGAAAAATGATTTTGATAAATATAAACTTGCAAATAAGGGTAAAACCACCATAGTTTCAATAGATAAAAATGATTTTGTTGAGATCCAAAAGCGTGTTGATGCTTTGGACTCCACACTTAAAAATTGTGCATTTGATTTGAAAAAGATAGCTTCTAAATTTCCTAAGGGAACACCCCAAGGGAAACATGCACAACATGCTCATACACATGCACGGAAACATGCTCACACTCACAAGCATGCTTACATGTATGGAAATGGTAGAATTTATGTTTGCACTCATTGTGGCCGCAAAGGCCATTTAGAAAAATTTTGTTATGCTAAAAATAATGTTAAGAATAAATATGTTTGGGTTCGCCCCGGTACTAACCCTAAAGGACCCTCAAAGATTTGGGTACCAAAAGATCCTCCAAATGTAGGTGACACAGGTGGATCTACTTCCTCCAAGACTTAGGGGGAGACGGTGCCCGGGTGGTAGATGCAACTAAGCTCAAAGTTCTAATCTAGCTTGCATCGCTATCGTGGAGGCACCTATTTTTGGAGACTACCCGTAAATTGGTAACATCTCCATTTAAGAACTTTTAATTTTGTATATACAATTGTTGTAGGATTGCTAGTCTAGTTTTATGCTTCATTGATACATGACTAGTATAAACTTGCAACTCTAACATGATTGTATATGCCATGTTCAATTTTGATTTCTTTTTGACATGTATACATATGTATAGAATTGTTAGTTTGTTTTTGTTCATTATTGATACATGCTTATATAGAACTACCTTTCTATCATGTTGTGTACATGCCTTGTATTAATTTTCATATCTTGTATTGTTATGCCTTATGTCATACTTGTCCACATGTCCAATTTTTGTGTATCTATATGTATAGTTTAGAGTTTGTGATTATATACTTGTATACATATAGACCTATTTTCATAAATAAAATAAAACCTTTTGAAAATTTTCATAGTTGAGCAAATACCTTAAAGATGGCAATTGCGCACCTCAACTCATTCAAGAGGAATCAAGAGGATGAAGTTCAGAACCCGTCACTGGGTATTCGGCTTCAACATCTTTATATCTTTGTTTAAATATGTAAAACAAAATTAAATCATTTTGTGTGAAGTTTTGTTGATATGATCACTAAATGAAGATTTAAAAATAATTGTTATATCCCTGTATGTTATTATATAACATATTTTTATTTTAATTTTTTATTTAAAATTTTTTTTTGGTCAGAATCTGGTAGCAGAATTTTCAGACTTACCGGTCGACCGGCCCCTAACCCCAGTCGACCGGCTCTGTCTGAAGAAAAATTTTGTATTTTTTTGTGCTACGGTCGACTGTTGGTATAGGACCAGTCGACCGATCTGGATGCAGGACTCTCTGTATCTTTTCGGTCGACCGGTCCCTCAATCCCAGTCGACCGATAGTCGTATTCTGGCGTATATCTGGACCTTTTCTTCACTGTTTCGGCTCTCTCTCTCATTTTCTCTCACAGCGACCGCAGGAGCTCCCCCCTCTCAAAATTTCCTACTTCAAATCCGTCCACCCGATCTTAAATTCCTTCAAAACCCATTTCATACTCCTCATTTCTAATTCGGATCTTCAATCTCAAGCCGATCCGTCCGTCAGATTCTCAGAATTTCTGGATTTTCAAGCTAGGGTTTCAGATTTTTCCAAAGGTAAAAATTTCGAATTTTTCACTTGTTCTTCCTTTCTAGCTTAGATATATCACTTCTTTTGTCTTCATATTAGGTTGATTGATCATCTAGATCGTGCCTTTACCTGCAAAACCCTAAAAATTTGATTTTTGTCATGGCTCCTAAAAGACATCGTTCTGAGAAGGGAAAGGGCACTGCCCAATCCTCATCTCAAGCCCCTAGGACTGATCCTGTGTTCCGTAACGATCTTGCCTCTGATCGTTACACACATTTAGCCCCTAGGAATACTATTTCGGGTAGATATGTGGCTATCCAAGACTTTGAACATCTAGATATCCCCCACATACTCCGTGCTAACAATCTTGTGGATTTTCTCTCCATCCGGGAGAAGGTTTACACATCTTTGGTTCCCTATTTCTATGCCAATTTTGAATTTAGTGGGAACCGGATTATTTCCCGTGTGATGGGTAGGGACATAAACATTTCCCTAGGTCAGTTTGCTAGGATTCTTCATCTTTCCACTGATGGATTAGATGTTTACTCTTATGACCTACATGATTTTCCTGAATATCCGGAGGGTGAGTCTTCGCTCACCGCATCCACTCTCATTCACCGGGATGACAATCCCGATCTAGTGAGGAATGAGATTGTGAGTCAGTATTCCCTCCAATCTCAGGTCCTTGCTAAGATTATCTTTCATAATATCGTGCCTAAATCCGGTGAATTTAGCCATGCTCGAGGTCCTGTTCCCTTGATTATCTATTGCCTCCTTAAAGGCATTAGGATAAATTTCCCTCGAGTGATCGCTTCTCACATGAGTGGTGATCAGATTCGTACTGCTGGTAGGAGTCTGCCTTACGGCATGCTCATTACCCATCTGCTTAGGGCTTTAGACTTCGATCTTTCTGGTCAAGCCTCTTCAAAACCCTCTTCTGATATCAACACTGCTGCCTTGAAGATGATGGAAGCTCAGTTGCGTCGACACGCAGCTGTGCAACCACCACCTGTTCCTACAGCTGATCCAGCTCCAGCTCCACCTCTTGTTCCTGAGTTTCAGGGTGCTTCTGCTTCTGAGGTCCGCTCAATGATCGAGGCTCATCAGGCCTGGGTCGGAGAGCAAGTCTCTGCACTTCGTGCAGATATGGCTGCTCGTGATGCTTCTCTTCGGGCAGATATGGAGGCTCGTGCTGCTATGGATGCTGCTTTTCGGGCGGAGGTCCGTAACGACTTGTCCTATATGGCTGAATCCATGAGATTTGTGGATGTTCAGTTCCAGTCTTTGTTTACAAAAATGGACATAGTCGTTCCTGATGGGACTCCGGGTGCTCGTCGTCTCCCTGCTGCTGGTCCTCCTTTTCCTCCCAGAGCTCGCGTCTCTGTTCCACCACCGCGCCCCAGAGTTGATGCCGTGGATACAGAGGAGGTAGATTCCTCTTCTTCCTCAGATGATGGTGATGACCAGACGATGGCCGAGGGCTCTGATGATGACGAGGAGGAGGATGACGAGGCGACTGAGTGATGCTGATGAGTGACCTCCCCTTTATTGATGATGTCAAAAAGGGGGAGAGTTATCTGGAGAGTTATTTGGAGAGAGAGATATTTTGTTATGACTCTTTTGTTATTTTGTTATGTACTTGACTTATTTTGTTGTGTTGGACACCTTTTATTTTTGTGTTGTGGACATGTCTTGTGTGGTATGTATTTATGTCATGTTGAGACTCATTTCCTTTTATCTATGATATGACTTGTGTAGTTGAGATTTTTCTATGGGCATGGATATATGATGTTTATGATTTAGCGATTGTGATAATATGCCTGAGTATGATTTTTATATATGCATATGTTGAGGGGGAGCTTCATTTGAAGACTCTACCCAAAATATTTTGTGATAACTACATATGTTTTGCCATCATCAAAAAGGGGGAGATTGTTGGCCCAAAGGCCATTATCCCGGTTATTTTGATGATAGCAAAACGTATTTAGTTATGTATTTAATAATCTTGTTTTAAAGTATTTCAGGCTCAAGAAACAGATTTTGACGACTCCGCTAAAAGACTCACAAATTTGGAGCTCGCCCAACATTTGCATTCCCAAGCTAAAGCACATAGGAAGCTTCGGAATTTGCGTTGAAGAAAAGTTCAAGAAGAAGATCAAGACTTGCTAAAGAATCCAAGATTTGTACTTTGTTTATTTTCATTTTAGAATATTTTGTCAAAACTAAATAGTAGAAGTAGAGATATGGGATATCACACACACACATTTTCTAGAGTGGTTTATGGCTTCAAAATAATTTCTATTTCTATTTCCAAACTCAGTTTTAGTTGAACATATCTATTTTGGAAATACGATTTTAGAGAGACTAGTTTTTGGGAAAAACATTTCATTGAAAATCAAGTTTTTATCAAAAGAATTTTTACCAAGTATTTTACCTTGATAGTAGTATGACACATGCTCATACTCTATGATTTTTCAAGACCAAAACATTTTATCCAAGACTCAAAACCAAAATCCAAAATTGTCCAGGTCTGTGAATTCTGATTTTTCAGAAATTCACAGTGACCGGTCGACCGGCAGTCGACCGGCACTCGACCGACATGCACAAATGTGCATGTGCGTATCAGTCGACCGGAGGTCGACCGATACTCGACCGACCCCAACCTGCTGCTCTCTGGAAATTGCCAGTCGACCGACCCGGTCGACCGGTGAGCCCCAACGGTCGGATTTTTGACCGTTGGCGGTCGACCGACCCGGTCGACCGGTAGTCTGTCAAAAATTCTGACAGACTCAACAGCTATTTTTCTGACTTTTTGACTTTTGGGATTTGTCTCCAACGAATCTCTTGAGCAGTTTTTGACCCCTATAAATAGGTGGTCACTTCATATGATATGACTAACAATATTAGAGCTATCAAGTGCTATTTTACAAAAGTTTCAAAGATTTCCAAAGTTTTCAAAAGAAAAGATTTTTCTCTCCAAAGCCTAAATTTCCATCACCTTTCTTGGAGCCTATTCCTCTACTTCTCTCTAGTTTTGCACTACACAATCCCATACTCTAAGTCTATTATTTGGTTTTAGGATTGTGCTTAGTGAGCTCTTTTGTAAAGTGGTCAAGTGTGATCACTTCCATTGTAATTGAGTGAAGTTGTAGAGGCATCGGCCTCAAGGCGAGCTAGTGTGCTCAAGGTGGTGAAGTGTCATCACGGGAGACGGACAAGTGTTGTCCTTGTATTGTTGATCTGGTGGGATCCTCAATAGTGGAAATCCTTCAAGTGTGAAGGCGGGGACGTAGAGCGTGGCTCGAACCTCGGAAACATATCGGCGTGTTTGCGTTTGCTCAAATTCCTCTAACTCTATCTCTTTTATTACTTGCAATTTTATATTGTCTTTTACTTGCAAGAAATATTGTATTGTGCTAATTGTTTAGAGTTAAATTTTTAAATTCCGCATAATTGCCATTATCATATAGCCATCACCTATTCACCCCCCCTCTAGGTGATTTCAATGACCGCCCATGGAAGGTATAGGAACAGTCCAGATCAAGATGTTTGATGGGATGATACGAGAACTGAAGGAAGTGAGGTATGTATCTCAACTTAAGAGAAATCTTATCTCTGTTGGTACTTTGAAAGTATTAGGTCTTGAGGTATCAATAAAAGATAGAATTCTCAAGATGACCAAAGGCTCAATGGTGGTTCTGAAGGGCGTCCGTCGGAATAATCTCTACTACTTGAAGGGTAGTACTGTTACAGGACAGGTGGCGACCACTACTGATACAGATAATGACTCAACCAGGCTATGGCATATGAGGCTCGGACACACAGGTGAAACATCTTTGCAAGCTCTTGCAAAGTAAGGACTATTGAAAGGTGCCAGAACCTGCAACTGAATTTCTGTGAATATTGTGTCATCAGAAAGAAGACCAAGGTGAAATTCGGCATAGCAACTTACTGCACCGAGGAGATTCTAGATTATGTTTATACTGACATTTAGGGACCTACCGAGACTGCATCCATTGGAGGTAACCACTACTTTGTGATTTTTATTGATGACTATTCTAGGCGATATTGAGTATATACCATGAAGCACAAAGGAGAAGTTCTAAAATTATTTGTGAAGTAGAAGAAAATTTTGGAGAAAAGCATGGGAAGGAAGATCAACGGCCTCCGATCAGATAACGGAGGTGAGTATAAGTCTAATCCTTTCCTAAAGCTATGTTGTGATGAAGGCATAGACGACACTTCACGGTAAGGGAAACACCGCAACAAAATGAGGTAGCAGAAAGGATGAACAGGACTTTGCTAGAGAAGGTCCGTTGTATGTTATCTAATGCCGGATTATCAAAAAACTTTTAGGCTGAGGCTTTGGCATATACTTTCTATCTCATTAACAAGTTGCCTTCATCTGCGATAGGAGGTAAAACTCCTCTAGAGATTTGCTGTGGAAAAGCTGCTCATGACTATGATTCTAAGGGTATTTGATTGTCTGGCACTACCATGTTAAAGAAGACAAGTTAGACTCAAGAGCGAAGAAAGAAGTGTTCGTAGGATTCAAGAGAGAAATAAAAGGCTACAAGATTTGGGATCCTAAGGATAGAAAATTTGTTCTCAGCAAAGATGTCACATTCGATGAGGCTTTAATGTTGAAGTCTACAATCTCTCAGCAGGTGGAGATTGAAAGGACCAATGAGGAATCGCAGCAGGTGGAGAGTGATGCTACTTCACCATCTCTATAAAGGTCAGTATCTTTACAGATCATACCTAAGGTGACATAGGGTAGTGATCAAGTAGCCAGCAGAATGCTAATGATGATAAGGATCAAGGAAAGGTTATGAGTGATGTTCATGAATTTGTTACAGTCGGAAGACCCAGAATAAATCCACTCAAGCCAAGTTGGCTCACTACAAACATGATTGTGGCCTATGCTCTCCCAGTCGTCGACGAGGCGATTCCATCTACATATAGGGAAACTGAAATCAGTTCAGAGTCAAAGATGTGAAAGGATGTCATGGAAGAAGAGATGAGTTCTTTACACAAGAACGACACTTGGGAACTAATAGAGTTGCCCAAAGAAAAGAAGGCAATTGGTTATAAGTGGGTATATGCAAAGAAACATGGATCTCTCAAGGAAGATACTGTATGCTACAAAGCCAGGATGGTGGCGAAAGGCTACGCACAACGAGAAAGCATTGATTACAACGAGGTATTCTCCCCTGCTGTAAAACACTCGTCAATTTGAATTTTGCTGGTGCTGGTAGCACAGTATGAGTTGGATCTTGACCAGCTCGATGTGAAAACCGTCTTTCTCCACGGCGATCTTGATGAGGAGATTTATATGACTCAGCCGATAGAGTTCAAAACTGCAGGTAAGGAGAATATGGTATGCAAACTAAAGAATCACTGAATGGATTAAAATAATCTCCTAGACAGTGGTACAAGAATTTCGACAGCTTCATCAGAGAAAAAAGGTACACATGCAGCCATTATGACCTATGTGTGTATTACAACAAGCTACTTGGAGGAGAGTACATCTAGCAATTGTTATATGTAGATGATATGCTTATCGCTTCTAAAAACAGATCCGCAATTGATAAATTGAAGAAAGACTTGTCTTCTGAATTCGAGATGAAGGATCTAGATAAAGCGAAAAAGGTGCTAGGCATGGAGATTGAGAGAGACCGAAAGTGTGGCAAGATGAGCTTGACACAAAAGGGGTATTTCCAAAAGGTACTTCAGAGGTTCAACATCGATGGTGATACGAAATTTGTAAATACACCACTAGCTCCTCATTTCAAGTTAAAAGCCACTATGTCTCCAACTACTTTTGAAGAACATGAGTACATGACTCGTGTGCTATATGCCAGCGCAGTTGGTAGTTTGATGTATGCGATGGTGTGTACAAGACCAGACTTGTCAAAGGCTATCTCAATAATTAGCTGATACATGCATGATCCTGGAAAGGGTCATTGGGAGGCAGTAAAACGGGTTCTATAGTACATTAAAGGTACCATAGATGTTGGATTGGTATTCGAGAAGGATTCTACAAGTAAGCAGGAGTGTATCGGATATGTTGACTCCAATTATGCAGGAGACCTTGACAAATGCCGGTCTACAAAGAAGTATATTTTTACACTGTCTCAAGCACCAGTGAGTTGGCACTCTATTCTACAGCCTACCGTTGCATTGTCTACTACAGAGGCCGAGTACATGGCCATGATGGAGACTATGAAGGAGGCAATTTGGCTTCAAGGGTTGCTCGATGACTTGGGGATTGAACATGATCTGTTAAAGATCAATTGTGATAGCATGAATGCTATCTATTTGGTGAAGAACCAGGTGTATCATGTAAGGATGAAGCACATAGACATCAGGTTCCACTTTGTTCGGGAGATTCTTGATGAAGGTGATATTGAGTTACTAAAAATTCACACAAAGGAGAATCCCGCAGATATGCTTACTAAAGTGGTGTCAGGAGTGAAGTTTACACATTTTAAAAAGTTGTTCCATATCCTTCCAGTTGCTTGAGCTTGTTGGAGCTCATTTGGATGAATTACGGATGACTTGATCCCTTGGGCAAGGTACGTAGGCAGCCACACTGGTGCAACCACTTTCAAGTCGATAGGTACTATGATAAATTTGGCTCAGATTTGATAAATCTTCACCGAGGTAGAGAATTATAGGGAGAGAGAGAAGAATTGTATGGAGAGTTTTTTTATATAAAACCTCATCAAGAAACATATTGTAGAGATCGGAAGCCAAAAGGAGCGAGAATGGCGCGAGAACAGAGGCGGAGTTTATATCAAACAGCAGCAGGGCTAGTCAAACGCCCGGTCGACCGGTGTGCACAAAGTAGGGCCGGTCGACCACCTGGTCGACTGGTGTGCAAAAACGCGCCAGGGTAGCTCATTTGACTGCTCGGTCGACTGTAGCAGGAGAACCGTCGACTGTTCGGTCGACCGACTGACATGATGAAACTCTCGGTTGGACACAGTCGATCGAGCGGTCTACCAGGTGCTTGGGTCGGTCGACTGACAAGCGTATCTGGGCGCGAATCTGTCTTTCCATTCAGGATTCGGACTTTGTTTCTGAATTGGAGACGAATCCAATTGGGGTTTCCTAAATTCATGGGTCTCTTTGGCTATAAATAAAGGGGCAAAGCCCACTTGAATTGTATGCAAGGTACAAATTGCATTGGTTATTGAATCAATAAAATCTCTCTCCCTTTGCCCCGAGGACGTAGGCAAATTATCGAAACTCGTTAAATATTGTGTTTGCTTTCTCTCTTGTTTCCTGTTCTTGTAATTCTTGGGGTACTTCTCTGCTGCATCTTCTGGGTTTCTCGCTGGTTGTTGCTTGGCCCGCAACATCATCGGCATCTTCGATCCAAGAAGATATTGAGATAGAGATTGCAGAGGTTCTCTTTGGAATGACAAGGCAAGCACTGTTAGTGACGATGAACAAGTATAAGGTGTATTCCAAGTATACCAATGGATTGAGCATCGAAACAAAGTCGAGGTTCTCATCACCCAACTCAACCTCTCAGGGCCCATCAACATCAGAACCTTCAGTTCTGCCTTTTCCCAACTTGCCTATGGTAGCTATTGGTGGGTAGTTGTATTACTCTGATTTTGATTTTGGATCTTGGGTTTTTTTGTTGATGTGAGATTGTTCGGTGTCTTTGCAGCTTTGAAGAGGAAAAGACCAAGACTTAAGTTTGATGAGGAGAGTCTGAAAAGGTCGGGGAGCTCCGTAATTCCTTCGACCAAGATTGAGGTTGAGATGCCTCCAAAATTTGAGGAGACTTCTTCACCAACCAAGATCAGAGAAGAATGCCATAGCATCTTTTGTGGTTGAAAATGGTATCCGCTCATATGATCCAACCGGTCCTGTTGACGACCAGAGAGATTAGCACACAACGGTGAAGCAGAATGAGAGGGAAGGAGGAAGAGGATGGAATAATTTGGTCATTTTTGAAAATTTAGTGGGCGTATAATGGGTGCTTTTATCGATTTTGTGGGTGTCATACTCTGATGGGTGTCTTAATGATTGGTTGCTAATGTTGCATATTTAATATCATATGTCCATACTTATTATAGAATAAAAGCCTGCATTGTCCTAATTAATTGCTTAATTTATTTGCAGGCCCAATCTGTAAGGAGATGAAGAGAAATGAGCCCAAAGCCCACCAAAATTCTGAATTAAATCAGAATTAATTCGCACTCAGAAAATCAGGGCAAAATCAAGGGGTTGAAAACCGGTTGAGAAGAATCCTCTCAGAATCGATCGGTTAAAGCCAAAGAATCGAAGGCCATTTCGTCAGAATTCTGGACCCAAACTGAAAATCCAACTACAGATAAAGTCAGAAGGCCAAACCAGCGCGACCCACCAAAGGGTGTGGCCAGGGCCAAACCAGCGCAACCCACCAAAGGGTGTGGCCACCTGGCCACACCCTGGCCGTGGAAACGCGGCCTAAGCCGCGTTTCTGCGGCTTTGTTGGGGAGTTAGGGGGAGCGTTTGCTCCCCCGACCTCCCCGGGATCCTGGTTGTTGGGTTTATGCCTATAAAAGGCCAGTATCTGCGCTGAAAAATGACGGCCAATGCAGATTAGGATTTAGCCTAGTTTTCATTCTTTGTAGTTTAGGTTTTTCTTTTCTTGTTATGTAACTTGTATGTAAACTTAGGGTAGAAGAAGATTCATGTAAGTAAGAGAGAGAGGCTGATGTTGAGAGTGACACCGATGTACCCTCCTCCTTTCTTCCATTGTCTCTGCAATTAATAAAGGTAAAAGTTTCTTTTTATGTTCGTATTTTGTTTTGCTTTCCTCTTCCTCTTTCTACTTTACCTTGGTTATATTTGTTGAGTCTACAAGTGAATTCCAAAGCAAGTATAACTAAGCTACGTGAGAGCCAGCGATAGTTCATGAAGATGTTCTCCTCTTCCAAGCTCGCATCACTTCATTCTTGATATGCTTGACGATATAATGTGCACGGGGACTGAGCTCGAGTTTATGATTTATGCGTTGAACGCCTCCGAAGCAAAAAGGTAGAACTTGCAAAAGGTTTCCAAGTAAGTCATCAATCAACCTAGGTAAGTATTTCTTTACTTTTCTTTCTTTCTTTTCTTTTACTTCTTTAGTATAAACCACCACCTCCTCCAACTCTTTCTTCTCCACTTCATTGTACATAGTCGCTTTTCATCGTTTTCTAATTTTTTCCACCTTCTTCATCTCTCACTTTCTTCTTAACTTTAACTATTAACATAACTTTCTTTTTCATTTTCTTAACTTAAAAACAGAGAAGAACTCTCGTTTGGTTTTTATAACGATTTCAATAAAACTGTAAACGCTTCTATCGCAAAACCCTCCTTGTGGATCACGACCCGCATAGCCACTTGCTATAGCGGAAGAATTGAGCACTTGCACATCTCCTTTCTTAAGTTCTATAATCTCGTATTTTGTGTGCAGTTTGGCCTCAATCAAATTTTGGCGCCGTTGCCGGGGAGGGTAACATGTTTTTTATTGAAATCTGAATTTTTTTAGAAAATTTTTTAGAACTAAACGAATTTTCTTCTCTGTTGTAGTTTACAGGGCAATCAAAGCAGGAAATTAATATTGCAGTGACATACAAGTGGCCTTGGGCCTCTGCTCTAGAAAGCAGAGACCAAGGGCCCTCTGAATTGCCGCGTTTCCACGGCAAAAGCCGCGGATCCGCGGCAAGGAAGAGTTGACTACTAACAGCTTTTTGCAGGGCTGCTTAGTTTAAAAAAATTCTAGTTTGCTGCAACTTTAATTTTTCTTATATGTCATAACATAAGCCTGCTAATAATCAACAGTAAAATATTTGTTGAAAAGATAAAAAATTGATTAGACATTTGCATTTTAGGCACGTGTCTTTTTAATTCCTTTATTTTTTACTGTTGAAGAGTGCTGGAGTAAGGTACGTATGCATTGCATTTAGCATAGGACTCGCTTCTTGGTTGTTTATATCACTTTGAGTGAATCTTATATATCTTGTACACTTGCACAAAATTATTTTAAGGACACTAACCCATAACAAGATAAGGTGGGGATTTAATCACCCTTCCTTAGCCCAAAAATCAGATTCCAAGCACTCACTAACCCAAGCCTAACTAAAATTGAGTAGACGTTGGCCCTAGGGACATCTCGGACTCAGTTAGGAGATTATCCTAAGGGGGAAAAATGTTAGAATCTGACTCCTGCAAAATCAGTGTCTAGGAAAGGTATTGAGGGCCGAAAACCCGAAGGTTGGTGGTTATTTAATTAAGGAACGTCTTTGACGGAAAACCTCCCACCAACCTTGCCCTGACCTGGCTGATTAGCTTGTGGTCAAAGTCTACATTAGACCTCCCGTGGACAGTCTAATCAGTTAGGAGTCGTCTAGGTCATAGGTCTACCCTAACCTAGTTAGAATTTTTTTCTTTTATTTGTTTGCTTATTTGTTTGTTTTTCTGTGTTTGTATTCTATTGTGTGATATGGACTATAATAATAATTTTTTCAACTTCAATAATAATCCATATTACACACTGACTTCATTTTCGGATATTACCAACCCGGCATATCATAACTTTGACCAACCTAGTGTGCCGGATTGGTCTTATCCGAATCAATATAACCCATACCCCCAATCTAATAACTATAATTTCCATAATGATTTTAACTCTTCATCGAGTCAGTGGGGATTCACCTCCCCCGAACATAATTTCCAACCACCTTGTCCTCCTTCTCCACCTAGTCCACAGTATTTTCAAGATTCATACTCAGTTCCACCCGTCCAAAATAGGAAACCATCAATCATGGAAATGAGTATGCGTGAGTCTAAACACAAATCCAAAAATCTGATGGACTCACAATTTCACTACCACTTCCAAGACAATTCTTCATCTTTTCATCAAAACAATGAACATATCACCTATGAAGAGATGCTTGAATCTATGACTCAGGCTCAAAACGCTCGTAACAGTGACATAGATATGATGGTCGAATCTCTACGTTCTCACCGTTGGACCAGTTCTGATGTCACTACCAATTCTGTTAGAGCCGAAGAGTCAGGTTGTTTTGGAAATCAAGATTCCATTTCAGAACAACCATGTGAACTTGCCCAAACTTCAAATTTTGAAAAAGATATTGACAGTTTAGCAAGTTTTCCTTTTCTTGAAATAGAACTTGAAAATGAATATGATCCTGAACCCCAACTTAGTGATTCAATTCTACTTCCTGGTTCAATTATGACTCCGGTATCTTCACCTGATTTTAATCTTTTTCCTGAGTCAATATTGGATCCTGTACCAATTCATAATGAAATTGAATCACCCATTCTTGAGGATCATATTGAACTTGACCAATTATACAATTTTGAAAATCCTATTGACAAATTGGCAAGTTCTCAATTTTTTGATATTGAACTCAATGAGCTATGTGACCTAGATTCTCAAATCTGTGATCCAGTTCAACTTTCTGAATCAATATTGACTCCTGTTGTGTTACCAAACTTGAGTAATATTTTAGAGTCAGTTTTGATTCCTCCACCTATCATTCCTGAACTGGAATCACTCACATTAAGTCACATTCCATTGTTAGAACATACATGTGGACTAGAGTTTCAACTTCTTGACTTGGACCCAATTCCTGAACCAATTTCGACTCTTGAACCTTTACTTGATTTAAGTCACCTTCCTGAGTCGGTATTAGTTCCTATCCTTGATGAGTCCAAGTCAATCATTCTATCATTTCATACTCCATTCTGGGACGAGGTGGTTGATAAATTTGACTCCGAAATCAATTATGAAATATGAAAATTAGATGGGGTAAAATATTTAATAAAGATCCTTGATGGATACATCTTTTTAATGGGTTATATTAAAGATATTTCTGGTGGGTTCCTTCGAGACCCAAGAAAAGTTGATTGGGCCGCGTTTCGTGGACCAATCAGACCACCACCGGAACCACCACCTTAAGGTAACATTCTCCTTCCCTTTCTTCTTTTTCATGCATCTATGCATTAATTCATACATTGAGGACAATGCATGAGATAGGTGTGGGGGAGGGTCTAACATAACTTTTCTTTTTGTTTAAAAATATATATATATATATATTTAACATTTTTCTTTACTTTTAAAAACTTTTTGAAAATGGAAACAATATTTTAACATATTTTTTGTAAGAAATTAAGTTAATTTTAAGGAATAGGAAAATCCAAATTAGGATTTCTTATACTTGGTCAAAATAAGATTATTTGTTTGATTTTTAGGGTTAGGAAGATAATTTGTCAAAGTAATTTAGTCTTGATCTTTACCTTGATGAAATATGCACACTTCATACACTTACACACTTAGGGTTCAAAAACAAAGATTCTTATGCCTTATAAAAATAAATAAAAATAAGTCTAATTATTGACTAGCTTGGTGCTTTGGCCTAAGCAAGCCTTAGTATTTATGCGAAAGATGATTAGATAAGTTTGAAAAGAAAAATCCTCTGATTAAGCTGGGTATTTGTACCTAAAAAAGCATAAGTATTCACGCCTAAAAGAGGTTCATATAATAAAATCCTTAGTTTTGTGGCCTTGTTTGCTCGAGTCCTTAAGTCCTAGGGGTGTCTTCTCACCTGGTGCCCTAAGACCATCTGGTTTGGGAGTCATCGATTAAAGGCTCGTTACATGGGCAGATTAGAAAGCCTAAACTAAGGAATAATACCACCAAAAAAAAGTATATATAAATAAATAAGGCATAAGAGTTAGAGTTAATGAACCCTTAGTCAAAATTTTCACATTCACAAGGTGCATATGACTTAGGGTAAAGTAATAGACTAGATGAGAAGTACAATTTGACTCCTCACTTTGATTGATAACAAATTTTTGAATAGAGACTAAGTCTAGGAATGAAAAATTCAGTCTTCCTATGACTTATAGATTGCTTAGATCTTACAATCATATTTCAAATATTTTCCACTTTCAAAATGCTTTTCGAAAATACTAACTCTTTGTTTCCCTTTCTTTATGGATTTTGTGGGTACAATCCGCTGAAAACCCTCACGAGACAAAACTTGTCCTCTAGGGGAAACCTAGAGGTTAACGGCTTGTTGCACATGCTCAGTGCAATCGCGTGACCTGCGAAAGTTGTCTAATAATCCTTAGTATAGTTTAGTTGTTTTGCTCGAGGACGAGCAAAAGATAGGTATGGGGGTGTGATTGGTCGCTAATGTTGCATATTTAATATCATATGTCCATACTTATTATAGAATAAAAGCCTGCATTGTCCTAATTAATTGCTTAATTTATTTGCAGGCCCAATCTGTAAGGAGATGAAGAGAAATGAGCCCAAAGCCCACCAAAATTCTGAATTAAATCAGAATTAATTCGCACTCAGAAAATCAGGGCAAAATCAAGGGGTTGAAAACTGGTTGAGAAGAATCCTCTCAGAATCGATCGGTTAAAGCCAAAGAATCGAAGGCCATTTCGTCAGAATTCTGGACCCAAACTGAAAATCCAACTACAGATAAAGTCAGAAGGCCAAACCAGCGCGACCCACCAACAGGGTGTGGCCACCTGGCCACACCCTGGCCGCGAAAACGTGGCCTAAGTCGCGTTTTCGCGGCTTTGTTGGGGAGTTAGGGGAGCGTTTGCTCCCCCGACCTCCCCGGGATCCTGGTTGTTGGGTTTATGCCTATAAAAGGCCAGTATCTGCGCTGAAAAATGACGGCCAATGCAGATTAAGATTTAGCCTAGTTTTCATTCTTTATAGTTTAGGTTTTTCTTTTCTTGTTATGTAACTTGTATGTAAACTTAGAGTAGAAGAAGATTCATGTAAGTAAGAGAGAGAGGCTGATGTTGAGAGTGACACCGATGTACCCTCCTCCTTTCTTCCATTGTCTCTGCAATTAATAAAGGTAAAAGCTTCTTTTTATATTCGTATTTTGTTTTGCTTTCCTCTTCCTCTTTCTACTTTACCTTGGTTGTATTTGTTGAGTCTACAAGTGAATTCCAAAGCAAGTATAACTAAGCTACGTGAGAGCCAGCGATAGTTCATGAAGACGTTCTCCTCTTCCAAGCTCGCATCACTTCGTTCTTGATATGCTTGACGATATAATGTGCACAGGGACTGAGCTCGAGTTTATGATTTATGCGTTGAACGCCTCCGAAGCAAAAAGGTAGAACTTGCAAAAGGTTTCCAAGTAAGTCATCAATCAACCTAGGTAAGTATTTCTTTACTTTTCTTTCTTTCTTTTCTTTTACTTCTTTAGTATAGATCACCACCTCCTCCAACTCTTTCTTCTCCACTTCATTGTACATAGTCGCTTTTCATCGTTTTCTAATTTTTTCCACCTTCTTCATCTCTCACTTTCTTCTTAACTTTAACTATTAACATAACTTTCTTTTTCATTTTCTTAACTTAAAAACAGAGAAGAACTCTCGTTTGGTTTTTATAACAATTTCAATAAAATTGTAAACGCTTCTATCGCAAAACCCTCCTTGTGGATCACGACCCGCATAGCCACTTGCTATAGCGGAAGAATTGAGCACTTGCACATCTCCTTTCTTAAGTTCTATAATCTCGTATTTTGTGTGCAGGTTTGGCCTCAATCACTTAATCACTTTTGTGGGTTCTAATATCCGCTCCTTTTTGTTAGAGGCAAGGATTATCCTGTTTGGGTTTGGATGCAATGAAATATTTTCATTTGACCTCAAATTTTGGGTCTTCGATTTGAGTTTCGGGAAACGGGTCCGGTTCAAGCTCGTGCTCCGCCTAGATCCAATATGAAAAGGTTGGATTTCGATCGAGATTTGAGCTCGTGTATTTTTGCCCAGAAATTAGGCAAAATTAGTGTTTTTTTGCTATTGTTTAGTCTGGTCCACCGGGTTCTCTCAGCCTTGTGTTTGTTTGTCAGGAAAGCAAAACTCAAGAAAGGGGCTATCACATCAGCTATTTGGGTTATCAGTTATCTGCTCGTTGGGAAGTGCAAACCCCCTGATTTCTGACAGCTCAGACTAAAAAAACAATTTCGTTGTCTCTCTCCCTTAAGGTTACTCTCCTCTTCCGCCGTATCAACTACCCAATCTCTCTCTCCCGCAGCCTGTCAACCCCTCTCACTTTTTCCCACCACTGCTCTCCCTCCTCACGCCACGAGCTCTTCCCCTCCCTCTCTCACACCCCCAATCACAGTCTATTAAGGCTAGTCGCTCTCTCTCGCCGCCCAACTCCCCTCTCTCTTGCCCGCTGCCTGCCATCCCTTCTCACCCTCTCACAGTCGCTGTTTTTGATTAGACGGGAAAGGTGTACTTATTATGTAGTAAATGTATTTGATGTACCCTTTCTTGTCTCCGCTATAGCATAGGGCTATACCGAGTCGATTCTCAGGGAGAGCTCGCGATGGAAGCTTTAACGTGTGGTAGTGAAGTGAACAAACGAGTATTCTTCTCTTGTTTATAAACTTAGTGAATCAAATGTAAAAGAAACTAAAAGAAGGGATGGCTATGTTCATGGTGGAAATCGTTGGAAAAGAAATCAAGAAGTGGATTTGGTATTCACAAGAAAAGAAATGAAACTTAAAGAAGAATCAATCCATGACTAGCTTACCTTGCTAGCTTGCCAAGACTTACTAGACTCCTTGATAGCGAATGCGTGCCTAATGTTGTCACTCCATCGGCTTGGAATTCGTCTCGCGTGTTGACCTAATTACTTTCTCACTTGCAAGACGGTGGTTTAACCATCGGAGAAGAGAAGATCATACACTTGCAAGATGAAATTAAGCAAACACCCATGAGTTAGTGAAGTGGCAAGACTAGTGGTAAACTAGTACATGGAGAAGAATTTAGCTACAACAAGCCATAAGAAAAATACAAGAAAGCATGAAGTAAATTGCAAGAATTAAAGAAAGCAATAAAGAAAGCAATTAAAGAAAGCACATAGAACTAGAACCAAGCTTCAAGTAGAGGAAGGAGGATGGATCAATCCTTGTTGCTTCAAGTGTCACCCTTGATTACACAAGCTCTCTCCCTCACAATCACTCTCTTTTACATTGAATTCTAGGGAAGAGAAGATCATAGAGAGCTAAAAATCCTAAAGAAAAACTAACAAAATTACAAGCTTTACACTAATCTCTCTCTCTTCTCTGATCAGTTTTTGCTCGCAGGTGAAGGTGGAGTATTTATAGCAGAAATGAGAAGCTTCGAGAGCCTAGGTGGTTGCCACAAAATCCGGGGCTCAACGGCCCTAGATCTGCCGCGCCCAAGCCGCGGATCGCGGCAAGATCCTGGCCGTTGAGCCAGATCTTTCTGTTGAAGGTTGTTGAGAGTTAGTTTGGCCACGTGGTATATCTAGAATCTTCGTTTGTTGGGCGGATCTTTCTGGATCTGGATTTGAATTTGGCTTTATCTTTAATCTTGAATTAATCACTTAATTATTGCTAATTAAGTAATTAATTGGCTATCTCTCCTTTAAGTATGTACCTGCAAATATGTAGAGAAGAGGAGTAAAAATCACATATTTATTTGTAATATGCATGGGAGTTATGATGTAAAATATGCAATATTGGATACCAATCACACCCCCACACTTATTCTTTTGCTCGTCCCGAGCAAAAACAAAGAAAAAGAAAATCTATACTACCAGTTTATTACACCACTTTCGCAGGTGACGCGATTGCACTGAGCATGTGCAACAAGCCGTTAAACCTCTAGGTTACCCTAGAGGAGGAGTGTTGTCTCCTGAGGGTTTTCAGCGGATTACACCCACAAAATCCATAAAGAAAGAAAACAAATGTTAGTGTTTTGAAAACGCATTTTGAATAAGAGACAAGTTTTTAAACTATTTTTGCAAAAATATAAGTGATCCTAGGTCATAAGTCCACCTATAATCATTCTTCCTTAAACTTAGTATCCATGCAAGATCTTGTTTTTAATTAAGGTAAGAATTCAAAATTGGATTGAATATTTTATCTTACATAAAACCTTGATAATATGCACACCGTGTAAGTGAAAATTTCCTGGGATTTCAACTCCAACCATAAAGCCATTTCTTTATTTATACATATATATTTTTTTTTTCTTTTTCTTTTTCTTCCCTTAGTCTAGGCTTTCTAGTCTACCCTTGTAGCGAGCCTTTAACCGATGACTCCCAAACCAGACGGTCTTAGGGCACCAGATGAGAAAACATCCCTCGGTTTAAGGTCTCGAGTAGAAAAGGCCACATAACTAAGGGGGATTATTTATTTCCTTTACCACCGTTAGGCGTGAATAATCATGCTTCTTGAGGCATAATTCTCCAGCTTAATAGGTGATGTTTTATTTATAATTTTTTTTTTTTTTTTTTTTTATTTATATGGCATTCTGGTCTTTGTTTCCATCCCAAGAAATGTGTAAGTGTGAAGTGCATATTATCTAAGGCAAAAAACTCAAGATAAAAATATCTCACCAATTTTACTTACTTAGCCTATAATCTCCAACAAGATCTATTACTTCAACTATGTTTAAGATATCATAATTAAGGCTTTCTTAATCTCTAAGATACATCTTAATTTTCTTAAAAATAGATCAAAACTGTTGTCTTTTATTTCAAAAAGGCAATCCTAGGGCTGTTGAGCCCCGGATTTTGTGGCAACCACCTAGGCTCTCGAAGCTTCTCATTTCTGCTATAAATACTCCACCTTCACCTGCGAGCTGAGACGGATCAGAGAAGAGAGAGAGATTAGTGTAAAGCTTGTAATTTTGTTAGTTTTTCTTTAGGATTTTTAGCTCTCTATGATCTTCTCTTCCCTAGAATTCAATGTAAAAGAGAGTGATTGTGAGGGAGAGAGCTTGTGTAATCAAGGGTGACACTTGAAGCAACAAGGATTGATCCATCCTCCTTCCTCTACTTGAAGCTTGGTTCTAGTTCTATGTGCTTTCTTTAATTGCTTTCTTTATTGCTTTCTTTAATTCTTGCAATTTACTTCATGCTTTCTTGTATTTTTCTTATGGCTTGTTGTAGCTAAATTCTTCTCCATGTACTAGTTTACCACTAGTCTTGCCACTTCACTAACTCATGGGTGTTTGCTTAATTTCATCTTGCAAGTGTATGATCTTCTCTTCTCCGATGGTTAAACCACCGTCTTGTAAGTGAGAAAGTAATTAGGTCAACACGCGAGACGAATTCCAAGCCGATGGAGTGACAACATTAGGCACGCATTCGCTATCAAGGAGTCTAGTAAGTCTTGGCAAGCTAGCAAGGTAAGCTAGTCATGGATTGATTCTTCTTTAAGTTTCATTTCTTTTCTTGTGAATACCAAATCCACTTCTTGATTTCTTTTCCAACGATTTCCACCATGAACATAGCCATCCCTTCTTTTAGTTTCTTTTACATTTGATTCACTAAGTTTATAAACAAGAGAAGAATACTCGTTTGTTCACTTCACTACCACACGTTAAAGCTTCCATCGCGAGCTCTCCCTGAGAATCGACTCGGTATAGCCCTATGCTATAGCGGAGACAAGAAAGGGTACATCAAATACGTTTACTACATAATAAGTACACCTTTCCCGTCTAATCACAAAATGGCGCCGTTGCCGGGGAGAGCAACGTATTTTTTTTGGTTTAAAGTGAAGTACTAAACGATTCTTCTTCTCTGTTGCAGGTTACAGGAGAAGAAAACAGGAAAATATTCATTGCAGTAACATACAAGTGGACCTGGGACTCTGCTCAAGAAAGCAGAGCCCAGGATCCCTCCAAATTGCCGCGGATCCACGGCAATTTGCCGTGGGAACGCGGCAATAAGGAGTTCACTTCTCACCAAATTTCTGCAGGGCCTCTGATTCTGTAAAATACATCTGTTGCTATACTTTATTTCCTGTATTCTGCATCCTACTCCTGCTTAATTAAAAAACAGTAAAAAGTTGATTGAAATTGCTAAAAATTGTTTAGACACTTGCATTTTAGGCACGTGTCTTTTCAATTCTTTACTTTTACTGTTGAAGAGTGCTGGAGGCAAGGTACGTGTTTGCATTGCATTTAGACTAGGACAAACTCCTTGCTTGATTTTCTTGCTTTGAGTGAATCCTTGTTATATTTCTTGTACACTTGCACAATTCAAATTTAAGGGCATACCCGTAAATAAGATAAGGTGGGGGAGGTCATTACCCTTTCCTTAGCCCGAAAATCATTTTCCCAAGCACTCACTAACCCAAGCCTAATTTAATAAAAAGTAGACGTTGGCCCTAGGGACATCTCGGACCCACTTAGGAGATTATCCTAAGGGGGAAAAGTGTTGGAACTTAACTCTTGCAAAATCGGTGTCTAGGAAAGGGGTTGAGGGCCGAAAGCCCGAAGGTTGCTGGTTACTTAATTAAGGAACGTCTCCGGACGGAAAACCTCCCACCAACCTTACCCTTCCCTGGCTGATTAGCTTGTAGTTAAAGTCTACACTAAACCTCCCGTGGACAGTCTATCAGTTAGGAGTCGTCTAGGTCTAAGTCTACCCTAACTTAGGTTAGAATTTTTCTTTCTTTTGTTTGTTTGTTTGTTTGTTTGTTTTTGTTTGTGATTGTGTGACATGGCCTTCAAAAATTCTTTCAATAATAATCCATATTTCACACCATCTCCTTATTCGGATAATTCCAACCCGGTGTTTTACAATATGCACCAACCACATACACCGGGTTGGCCTTATCCGAATCAATATGACCCATACCCCCCATCTAATAATTATAATGTCCAAAATAATTTCAACTCTTCATCGAGTCATTGGGGATTCCAGTCCCCCGAGTTTAATTATCAACCTCCTTGTCCACCATTTCCACCAAGTCCACAATATTCACAAGATTCATTTCCCGATTCCGCTTCATATACTCCTTTTTCTGAACCATTTGAAGAAAAATCTGAGTTACTAAGGAGTTTAGAAGCCAATTTACAGAGAGCTGAGCAGACACTTCCAGAACCATTTTCCTCTCCAATTCCACAGTATTTTCAAGAGTCTTACTCAGTTCCACCTCTTCATGATGAACAACCATTTATGAGTAATGATTTCTTGTGTGAGTCCACTTTTCCATCACCACACATTTTGACTCACAATTTCACCATCACTTCCAAGACCACACTTCATCTTTTCATCCAAATAATGAAGTTATCAATTTTGAAAAGATGCTTGAAGACATGACTCATGCTCAAAATGCTCGTGCCCGTGACTTAGATTTGCTGATCCAAACTCTTCATCCTATTTCTAAGGTCACTAGCCACTCTGTCAAAACCAAAGAGTCATGTAGTCTTGGAAGTCCAAATTCAATTTCAGCACAATTACCTGAACTTGTCCACACTTCTGATCCAATTGATATATTGGCAAGTTTTCCTTTTCTGAAATTGAACTTGACCATGATCCTGAACTTCCACTTGATGATTCCAATTTACTTCCTGATTCAATCATGACTTCCATATCCTTACCTGATTTCAATCCATTTCCAAAGTCAGAATTGAATCCAGTACCTATCTGTTGTGAAATTGAATCACCAATCTTTTATGATGATCACATTGAACTTGACCAATTTCATACTCTTGAAAATCTCATTGATAAATTGGCAAGTTCACAATTTTCTGAAATTGAACCACATAAGGAATGTGATCTTGAACCCCAACTTAGTGATTCAATTCTTTTTCCTGATTCCATAATGACTCCGGTATCTTTACCTCACTTCAATCTTTTCCCGGAGTCAATCTTGGATCCTTTCACAATTCACAATGAAGTTGAATCACCCATCTTTGAGGATCATATTGCACTTGCCCAATTTTACACTTCTGAAGATTCCATTGACATTTTGGCAAGTTCTCCATTTTGTGGAATTGAACTCAATGAGAAATGTGACCTTGATTTTCTCAATCTTTTTACTTCTGAAACTGATCATACAATTCTAGTGGAAGATGTTGACTTAAGTTTTGAAGAATTGTACGGTGATGAGCTTGAATTTCTTAAAATTGGAAGTAAAGAGATATCACTTTTAGAAAGTCACATTCCATTGTTGGACACTGATTGTGGACTTGAGTTTTCATTTCTTGACTTGGACCCAATTTCTGAACTCACTTCGACTCCTGCACCATCACTTGACTTAATTCACTTCCCTGAGTCGGTAGTCGTTCCTGTTCTTCCAGAGTCCAAGTCAACTGCTCTATCATTCATCTTCCATTCTGGGACAAGGATCTTGATGAAAATGACTCTGAAATTATTAGGAAAATCTTGAAATTAGATGGGGTCTTGTACATAATTAAAATAACACATGCATACATCATTTTAATGGGTCATATTTATGAAATTTCTGGTGGGTTCCTGAAAACCCAAAGAAAAGATGATTGGGCCATGTTTCGTGGACCAATCAGACCACCACCGGAACCACCACCTTAAGGTAATTTTTTCACTTCCCTCTTCATTTTGTTTCATGCGTACATATATCATGATGCATTGAGGACAATGCATGAAATAAGTGTGGGGGAGGGTTTACTAACATAGAGTTTTTAGATCTTCTTTCTTTTACACTTCTTTTAGAAAAATAAAAAAAAATAAAAAAAAACTTTTTGAAATAAGAGACAAAGTTTTGTTCTATTTTAAGAAAATTAAGATGTATCTTAGAGATTAAGAAAGCCTTAATTATGATATCTTAAGCCTAGTTGAAGTAATAGATCTTGTTTGAAAATTATAGGCTAAGTAAGTAAAATTGAGGAGATATTTTTATCTTACATTTTTTGCCTTAGATAATATGCACTTCACACTTACACATTTCTTGGGATGGAAACAAAGACCAAAAATGCCATATATATAAAAATAAAAAGAAAAAAAAAAAGAAAAAAAAATATATAAATAAAACATCACCTATTAAGCTGGGAAATTGTGCCTCAAGAAGCATGATTACTCACGCCTAACGGTGATCTCACTTATTAAGCTGGATAATTGTGCCTCAAGAAGCATGATCATTCACGCCTAACGGTGATAAAAAATAATCCCCTTTAGTTATGTGGCCTTTTCTACTCGAGACCTTAAACCCGAGGGATGTTTTCTCATCTGGTGCCCTAAGACCGTCTGGTTTGGGAGTCATCGGTTAAAGGCTCGCTACAAGGGTAGACTAGAAAGCCTAGACTAAGGGAAGAAAAAGAAATAGAAAAAAAATATATATGTATAAATAAAGAAATGGCTTTATGGTTGGAGTTGAAATCCCAGGAAATTTTCACTTACACGGTGTGCATATTATCTAGGTTTTATGAAAGATAAAATATTCAATCCAATTTTGAATTCTTACCTTAATTAAAGACAAGATCTTGCATGGATACTAAGTTTAAGGAGGAATGATTATAGGTGGACTTATGACCTAGGATCACTTATATTTTTGCAAAAATAGTTTAAAAACATGTCTCTTATTCAAAATGCGTTTTCAAAATACTAACATTTGTCTTCTTTCTTTATGGATTTTGTGGGTGTAATCCGCTGAAAAACCCTCAGGAGACAACACTCCTCCTCTAGGGTAACCTAGAGGTTTAACGGCTTGTTGCACACGCTCAGTGCAATCGCGTTACCTGCGAAAGTGGTGTAATAAATTCTTAGTCTAGATTTTCTTTTTCTTTGTTTTTGCTCGGGACGAGCAAAAGAATAAGTGTGGGGGTGTGATTAGTATCCAATATTGCATATTTTACATCATAATTCCCATGCATATTACAAATAAATATGTGATTTTTACTCCTCTTCTCTACATATTTGCAGGTACACACTTAATGGAGAGATATCCAAATAATCACTTAATTAACACTAATTAAGTGATTAATCCATGATTAAGATAAAGCCAAATTCAAATCCAGATCTAGAGAGATCCGCGCGCCAATTGGAGAATCCAAGTAGTCCACGTGGCTAACAACCCAACTACCAGATCTCACCAGAAAATCTGGGCTCAACGGCCCAGATCTCGCGGCGATCCCGCGGCAATCCGCGGCAATCCTAGGGCTGTTGAGCCCCGGATTTTGTGGCAACCACCTAGGCTCTCGAAGCTTCTCATTTCTGCTATAAATACTCCACCTTCACCTGCGAGCTGAGACTGATCAGAGAAGAGAGAGAGATTAGTTCAAAGCTTGTAATTTTGTTAGTTTTTGTTTAGGGTTTGTAGCTCTCTATGATCTTCTCCTCCCTAGATTTCATTGCAAGAGAGAGTTGTAAGAGAGAGAGAGCTTGTATCATCAAGAAGTGACACTTGGAGCTATACAAGGATTGATCCATTCTCTACTTCTCTACTTGAGCTTGATTCTAGTTTACTTGCTTTATTACTTGCTTTGTTTACTTCTTGCAATTTACTTCATGCTTTCTTGTATTTTCTTATGGCTTGTTGTAGCTAAATTCTTCTCCATGTACTAGGTTACCACTAGTCTTGCCACTTCACTAACTCATGTGTGTTTGCTTAATTTCATCTTGCAAGTGTATGATCTTCTCTTCTCCGATGGTTAAACCACCATCTTGCAAGTGAGAAAGTAATTAGGTCAACACGCTAGACGAATCCTACGCTAATGGAGTGACAACATTAGGCAAGCATTCGCTATCAAGGAGTCTAGTAAGTCTTGGCAAGCTAGCAAGGTAAGCTAGTCATGGATTGCTTTCTTTAAGTTTTCTTTCTTTTCTTGTGAATACCACATCCACTTCTTGATTTCTTTTCCCACGATTTCCACCATGAACACATCGTTCCTTTTAGTTTCTTTTGCATTTGATTCATTAAGTTTATAAGCAAGAGAAGAATACTCGTTGTTAACTTCACTACCACACGTAAAGCTTCCATCGCGAGCTCTCCCTGAGATTCGACTCGGTATAGTCCTATACTATAGCGGAGACAAGAAAGGGTACATCAAATACATTTCTATACTCATAATAAACACACCTTTCTCGTCTAATCAAAAAATGGCGCCGTTGCCGGGGAGAGCAACGTATTTTTTTGGTTTAAAGTGAAGTACTAAACGATTCTTCTTCTCTGTTGCAGGTTACAGGAGAAGACAACAGGAAAATATTCATTGCAGTAACATACAAGTGGACCTGGGACTCTGCTCAAGAAAGCAGAGCCCAGGATCCCTCCAAATTGCCGCGGATCCACGGCAATTTGCCGTGGGAACGCGGCAATAAGGAGTTCACTACTTACAAATTTTCTGCAGGGCCTCTGATTCTGTAAAATACATCTGTTGCTATACTTTATTTCCTGTATTCTGCATCCTACTCCTGCTTAATTAAAAAACAGTAAAAAGTTGATTGAAATTGCTAAAAATTGTTTAGACACTTGCATTTTAGGCACGTGTCTTTTCAATTCTTTACTTTTACTGTTGAAGAGTGCTGGAGGCAAGGTACGTGTTTGCATTGCATTTAGACTAGGACAAACTCCTTGCTTGATTTTCTTGCTTTGAGTGAATCCTTGTTATATTTCTTGTACACTTGCACAATTCAAATTTAAGGGCATACCGTAAATAAGATAAGGTGGGGGAGGTCATTACCCTTTCCTTAGCCCGAAAATCATTTTCCCAAGCACTCACTAACCCAAGCCTAATTTAATAAAAAGTAGACGTTGGCCCTAGGGACATCTCGGACCCACTTAGGAGATTATCCTAAGGGGGAAAAGTGTTGGAACTTAACTCTTGCAAAATCGGTGTCTAGGAAAGGGGTTGAGGGCCGAAAGCTCGAAGGTTGCTGGTTACTTAATTAAGGAACGTCTCCGGACGGAAAACCTCCCACCAACCTTACCCTTCCCTGGCTGACTAGCTTGTGGTTAGAGTCTACACTAAACCTCCCGTGTGATTAGTATCCAATATTGCATATTTTACATCATATTTCCCATGCATATTACAAATAAATATGTGATTTTTACTCCTCTTCTCTACATATTTGCAGGTACACACTTAATGGAGAGATATCGAAATAATCACTTAATTAACACTAATTAAGTGATTAATCCATGATTAAGATAAAGCCAAATTCAAATCCAGATCTAGAGACATCCGCGTGCCAATTGGAGAATCCAAGTAGTCCACGTGGCTAACAACCCAACTACCAGATCTCACCAGAAAATCTGAGCTCAACGGCCCAGATCTCGCGGCGATCCCGCGGCAATCCGCGGCAATCCTAGGGCTGTTGAGCCCCGGATTTTGTGGCAACCACCTAGGCTCTCGAAGCTTCTCATTTCTGCTATAAATACTCCACCTTCACCTGCGAGCTGAGACTGATCAGAGAAGAGAGAGAGATTAGTGTAAAGCTTGTAATTTTGTTAGTTTTTCTTTAGGATTTTTAGCTCTCTATGATCTTCTCTTCCCTAGAATTCAATGTAAAAGAGAGTGATTGTGAGGGAGAGAGCTTGTGTAATCAAGGGTGACACTTGAAGCAACAAGGATTGATCCATCCTCCTTCCTCTACTTGAAGCTTGGTTCTAGTTCTATGTGCTTTCTTTAATTGCTTTCTTTATTGCTTTCTTTAATTCTTGCAATTACTTCATGCTTTCTTGTATTTTTCTTATGGCTTGTTGTAGCTAAATTCTTCTCCATGTACTAGTTTACCACTAGTCTTGCCACTTCACTAACTCATGGGTGTTTGCTTAATTTCATCTTGCAAGTGTATGATCTTCTCTTCTCCGATGGTTAAACCACCGTCTTGCAAGTGAGAAAGTAATTAGGTCAACACGCGAGACGAATTCCAAGCCGATGGAGTGACAACATTAGGCACGCATTCGCTATCAAGGAGTCTAGTAAGTCTTGGCAAGCTAGCAAGGTAAGCTAGTCATGGATTGATTCTTCTTTAAGTTTCATTTCTTTCTTGTGAATACCAAATCCACTTCTTGATTTCTTTTCCAACGATTTCCACCATGAACATAGCCATCCCTTCTTTTAGTTTCTTTTACATTTGATTCACTAAGTTTATAAACAAGAGAAGAATACTCGTTTGTTCACTTCACTACCACACGTTAAAGCTTCCATCGCGAGCTCTCCCTGAGAATCGACTCGGTATAGCCCTATGCTATAGCGGAGACAAGAAAGGGTACATCAAATACATTTACTACATAATAAGTACACCTTTCCCGTCTAATCAAAAATGACGCCGTTGCCGGGGAGAGCAACGTATTTTTTTTTGGTTTAAAGTGAAGTACTAAACGATTCTTCTTCTCTGTTGCAGGTTACAGGAGAAGAAAACAGGAAAATATTCATTGCAGTAACATACAAGTGGACCTGGGACTCTGCTCAAGAAAGCAGAGCCCAGGATCCCTCCAAATTGCCGCGGATCCACGGCAATTTGCCGTGGGAACGCGGCAATAAGGAGTTCACTTCTCACCAAATTTCTGCAGGGCCTCTGATTCTGTAAAATACATCTGTTGCTATACTTTATTTCCTGTATTCTGCATCCTACTCCTGCTTAATTAAAAAACAGTAAAAAGTTGATTGAAATTGCTAAAAATTGTTTAGACACTTGCATTTTAGGCACGTGTCTTTTCAATTCTTTACTTTTACTGTTGAAGAGTGCTGGAGGCAAGGTACGTGTTTGCATTGCATTTAGACTAGGACAAACTCCTGCTTGATTTTCTTGCTTTGAGTGAATCCTTGTTATATTTCTTGTACACTTGCACAATTCAAATTTAAGGGCATACCCGTAAATAAGATAAGGTGGGGGAGGTCATTACCCTTTCCTTAGCCGAAAATCATTTTCCCAAGCACTCACTAACCCAAGCCTAATTTAATAAAAAGTAGACGTTGGCCCTAGGGACATCTCGGACCCACTTAGGAGATTATCCTAAGGGGGAAAAGTGTTGGAACTTAACTCTTGCAAAATCGGTGTCTAGGAAAGGGGTTGAGGGCCGAAAGCCCGAAGGTTGCTGGTTACTTAATTAAGGAACGTCTCCGGACGGAAAACCTCCCACCAACCTTACCCTTCCCTGGCTGATTAGCTTGTGGTTAAAGTCTACACTAAACCTCCCGTGGACAGTCTATCAGTTAGGAGTCGTCTAGGTCTAAGTCTACCCTAACTTAGGTTAGAATTTTTCTTTCTTTTGTTTGTTTGTTTGTTTGTTTGTTTTTGTTTGTGATTGTGTGACATGGCCTTCAAAAATTCTTTCAATAATAATCCATATTTCACACCATCTCCTTATTCGGATAATTCCAACCCGGTGTTTTACAATATGCACCAACCACATACACCGGGTTGGCCTTATCCGAATCAATATGGACCCATACCCCCATCTAATAATTATAATGTCCAAAATAATTTCAACTCTTCATCGAGTCATTGGGGATTCCAGTCCCCCGAGTTTAATTATCAACCTCCTTGTCCACCATTTCCACCAAGTCCACAATATTCACAAGATTCATTTCCGATTCCGCTTCATATACTCCTTTTTCTGAACCATTTGAAGAAAAATCTGAGTTACTAAGGAGTTTAGAAGCCAATTTACAGAGAGCTGAGCAGACACTTCCAGAACCATTTTCCTCTCCAATTCCACAGTATTTTCAAGAGTCTTACTCAGTTCCACCTCTTCATGATGAACAACCATTATGAGTAATGATTTCTTGTGTGAGTTCACTTTTCCATCACCACACATTTTTGACTCACAATTTCACCATCACTTCCAAGACCACACTTCATCTTTTCATCCAAATAATGAAGTTATCAATTTTGAAAAGATGCTTGAAGACATGACTCATGCTCAAAATGCTCGTGCCCGTGACTTAGATTTGCTGATCCAAACTCTTCATCCTATTTCTAAGGTCACTAGCCACTCTGTCAAAACAAAGAGTCATGTAGTCTTGGAAGTCCAAATTCAATTTCAGCACAATTACCTGAACTTGTCCACACTTCTGATCCAATTGATATATTGGCAAGTTTTCCTTTTTCTGAAATTGAACTTGACCATGATCCTGAACTTCCACTTGATGATTCCAATTTACTTCCTGATTCAATCATGACTTCCATATCCTTACCTGATTTCAATCCATTTCCAAAGTCAGAATTGAATCCAGTACCTATCTGTTGTGAAATTGAATCACCAATCTTTTATGATGATCACATTGAACTTGACCAATTTCATACTCTTGAAAATCTCATTGATAAATTGGCAAGTTCACAATTTTCTGAAATTGAAACCACATAAGGAATGTGATCTTGAACCCCAACTTAGTGATTCAATTCTTTTTCCTGATTCCATAATGACTCCGGTATCTTTACCTCACTTCAATCTTTTCCGGAGTCAATCTGGATCCTTTCACAATTCACAATGAAGTTGAATCACCCATCTTTGAGGATCATATTGCACTTGCCCAATTTTACACTTCTGAAGATTCCATGACATTTTGGCAAGTTCTCCATTTTGTGGAATTGAACTCAATGAGAAATGTGACCTTGATTTTCTCAATCTTTTACTCTGAAACTGATCATACAATTCTAGTGGAAGATGTGACTTAAGTTTGAAGAATGTACGGTGATGAGCTTGAATTTCTTAAAATTGGAAGTAAAGAGATATCACTTTTAGAAAGTCACATTCCATTGTTGGACACTGATTGTGGACTTGAGTTTTCATTTCTTGACTTGGACCCAATTTCTGAACTCACTTCGACTCCTGCACCACACTTGACTTAATTCACTTCCCTGAGTCGGTAGTCGTTCCTGTTCTTCCAGAGTCCAAGTCAACTGCTCTATCATTTCATCTTCCATTCTGGGACAAGGATCTTGATGAAAATGACTCTGAAATTATTAGGAAAATCTTGAAATTAGATGGGGTCTTGTACATAATTAAAATAAACACATGCATACATCATTTTAATGGGTCATATTTATGAAATTTCTAGTGGGTTCCTGAAACCCAAAGAAAAGATGATTGGGCCATGTTTCGTGGACCAATCAGACCACCACCGGAACCACCACCTTAAGGTAATTTTTTCACTTCCCTCTTCATTTGTTTCATGCGTACATATATCATGATGCATTGAGGGCAATGCATGAAATAAGTGTGGGGGAGGGTTTACTAACATAGAGTTTTACATCTTCTTTCTTTTACACTTCTTTTAGAAAAATAAAAAAAAATAAAAAAAAACTTTTTGAAATAAGAGACAAAGTTTTGTTCTATTTTTAAGAAAATTAAGATGTATCTTAGAGATTAAGAAAGCCTTAATTATGATATCTTAAGCCTAGTTGAAGTAATAGATCTTGTTTGAAAATTATAGGCTAAGTAAGTAAAATTGAGGAGATATTTTTATCTTACATTTTTTGCCTTAGATAATATGCACTTCACACTTACACATTTCTTGGGATGGAAAACAAAGACCAAAATGCCATATATATAAAAATAAAAAGAAAAAAAAAGAAAAAAAAAATATATAAATAAAACATCACCTATTAAGCTGGGAATTGTGCCTCAAGAAGCATGATTACTCACGCCTAACGGTGATCTCACTTATTAAGCTGGATAATTGTGCCTCAAGAAGCATGATCATTCACGCCTAACGGTGAAAAAATAATCCCTTTAGTTATGTGGCCTTTTCTACTCGAGACCTTAAACCCGAGGGATGTTTTCTCATCTGGTTCCCTAAGACCGTCTGGTTTGGGAGTCATCGGTTAAAAGGCTCGCGCTACAGGGTAGACTAGAAAGCCTAGACTAAGGAAGAAAAAGAAATAGAAAAAAAATATATATGTATAAATAAAGAAATGGCTTTATGGTTGGAGTTGAAATCCAGGAAATTTTCACTTACACGGTGTGCATATTATCTAGGTTTTATGAAAGATAAAATATTCAATCAATTTTGAATTCTTACCTTAATAAAGACAAGATCTTGCATGGATACTAAGTTTAAGGAAGAATGATTATAGGTGGACTTATGACCTAGGATCACTTATTTTTTGCAAAAATAGTTTAAAACATGTCTCTATTCAAAATGCGTTTTCAAAATACTAACATTTGTCTTCTTTCTTATGGATTTTGTGGGTGTAATCCGCTGAAAACCCTCAGAGACAACACTCCTCCTCTAGGGTAACCTAGAGGTTTAACGGCTTGTTGCACACGCTCAGTGCAATCGCGTTACCTGCGAAAGTGGTGTAATAAATTCTTAGTCTAGATTTTCTTTTTCTTTGTTTTTGCTCGGGACGAGCAAAAGAATAAGTGTGAGGGTGTGATTAGTATCCAATATTGCATATTTTACATCATAATTCCCATGCATATTACAAAAAATATGTGATTTTTACTCCTCTTCTCTACATATTTGCAGGTACACACTTAATGGAGAGATATCCAAATAATCACTTAATTAACACTAATTAAGTGATTAATCCATGATTAAGATAAAGCCAAATTCAAATCCAGATCTAGAGAGATCCGCGCGCCAATTGGAGAATCCAAGTAGTCCACGTGGCTAACAAACCAACTACCAGATCTCACCAGAAATCTGGGCTCAACGGCCCAGATCCCGCGGCGATCCCGCGGCAATCCTAGGCTGTTGAGCCCCGGATTTTGTGGCAACCACCTAGGCTCTCGAAGCTTCTCATTTCTGCTATAAATACTCCACCTTCACCTGCGAGCTGAGACTGATCAGAGAAGAGAGAGAGATTAGTGTAAAGCTTGTAATTTTGTTAGTTTTTCTTTAGGATTTTAGCTCTCTATGATCTTCTCTTCCTAGAATTCAATGTAAAAGAGAGTGATTGTGAGGGAGAGAGCTTGTGTAATCAAGGGTGACACTTGAAGCAACAAGGATTGATCCATCCTCCTTCCTCTACTTGAAGCTTGGTTCTAGTTCTATGTGCTTCTTTAATTGCTTTCTTATTTTGCTTTCTTTAATTCTTGCAATTTACTTCATGCTTTCTTGTATTTTTCTTATGGCTTGTTGTAGCTAAATTCTTCTCCATGACTAGTTTACCACTAGTCTTGCCACTTCACTAACTCATGGGTGTTGCTTAATTTCATCTTGCAAGTGTATGATCTTCTCTTCTCCGATGGTTAAACCACCGTCTTGCAAGTGAGAAAGTAATTAGGTCAACACGCGAGACGAATTCCAAGCCGATGGAGTGACAACATTAGGCACGCATTCGCTATCAAGGAGTCTAGTAAGTCTTGGCAAGCTAGCAAGGTAAGCTAGTCATGGATTGATTCTTCTTTAAATTTCATTTCTTTTCTTGTGAATACCAAATCCACTTCTTGATTTCTTTTCCAACGATTTCAACATGAACATAGCCATCCCTTCTTTTAGTTTCTTTACATTTGATTCACTAAGTTTATAAACAAGAGAAGAATACTCGTTTGTTCACTTCACTACCACACGTTAAAGCTTCCATCGCGAGCTCTCCCTGAGAATCGACTCGGTATAGCCCTATGCTATAGCGGAGACAAGAAAGGGTACATCAAATACATTTACTACATAATAAGTACACCTTTCCCGTCTAATCAAAAAATGGCGCCGTTGCCGGGAGAGCAACGGTATTTTTAAAAGTGAGAAACTAAACGATATTTCTCTCTGTTGCAGTACAGGTTGAAGATACAGAATATCTTGCACAGAAAAAACATATAAGTGGACCTGGGCCTCTGCTAAAGAAAGCAGAGCCCAGGATCCCTCCAAATTGCCGCGGATCCACGGCAATTTGCCGTGGGAACGCGGCAATAAGGAGTTCACTACTTACAGATTTTCTGCAGGGCCTCTGGTTCTGCAAAATACAGCTAATAGTATCAAATAAAACAATCCCTTACCTAAGTAAAATAAGTACATAAAAAAATCCATAAATGTATTTGATGTACCCTTCTTGTCTCCGCTATAGCATAGGGCTATACCGAGTCGATTCTCAGGGAGAGCTCGCGAGGAAGCTTTAACGTGTGGTAGTGAAGTGAACAAACGAGTATTTCTCTTGTTTATAAACTTAGTGAATCAAATGTAAAAGAAACTAAAAGAAGGGATGGCTATGTTCATGGTGGGAAATCGTTGGAAAAGAAATCAAGAAGGGATTTGGTATTCACAAGAAAAGAAATGAAACTTAAAGAAGAATCAATCCATGATAGCTTACCTTGCTAGCTTGCCAAGACTTACTAGACTCCTTGATAGCGAATGCGTGCCTAATGTTGTCACTCCATCGGCTTGGAATTCGTCTCGCGTGTTGACCTAATTACTTTCTCACTTGCAAGACGGTGGTTTAACCATCGGAGAAGAGAAGATCATACACTTGCAAGATGAAATTAAGCAAACACCATGAGTTAGTGAAGTGGCAAGACTAGTGGTAAACTAGTACATGGAGAAGAATTTAGCTACAACAAGCCATAAGAAAAAATACAAGAAAGCATGAAGTAAATTGCAAGAATAAAGAAAGCAATAAAGAAAGCAATTAAAGAAAGCACATAGAACTAGAACCAAGCTTCAAGTAGAGGAAGGAGGATGGATCAATCCTTGTTGCTTCAAGTGTCACCCTTGATTACACAAGCTCTCTCCCTCACAATCACTCTCTTTTACATTGAATTCTAGGAAGAGAAGATCATAAAGAGCTAAAAATCCTAAAGAAAAACTAACAAAATTACAAGCTTTACACTAATCTCTCTCTCTTCTCTGATCAGTTTTTGCTCGCAGGTGAAGGTGGAGTATTATAGCAGAAATGAGAAGCTTCGAGAGCCTAGGTGGTTGCCACAAAAATCCGGGGCTCAACGGCCCTAGATCTGCCGCGCCCAAGCCGCGGATCGTGGCAAGATCATGGCCGTTGAGCCAGATCTTTCTGTTGAAGGTTGTTGAGAGTTAGTTTGGCCACGTGGTATATCTAGAATCTTCGTTTGTTGGGCGGATCTTTCTGGATGGATTTGAATTTGGCTTTATCTTTAATCTTGAATAATCACTTAATTATTGCTAATTAAGTAATTAATTGGCTATCTCTCCTTTAAGTATGTACCTGCAAATATGTAGAGAAGAGGAGTAAAAATCACATATTTATTTGTAATATGCATGGGAGTTATGATGTAAAATATGCAATATGGATACCAATCACACCCCCACACTTATTCTTTTGCTTGTCCCGAGCAAAAAACAAAGAAAAAGAAAATCTATACTACCAGTTTATTACACCACTTTCGCAGGTGACGCGATTGCACTGAGCATGTGCAACAAGCCGTTAAACCTCTAGGTACCCTAGAGGAGGAGTGTTGTCTCCTGAGGGTTTTCAGCGGATTACACCCACAAAATCCTAAAGAAAGAAAACAAATAGTGTTTTGAAAACGCATTTTGAATAAGAGACAAGTTTTAACTATTTTTGCAAAAATATAAGTGATCCTAGGTCATAAGTCCACCTATAATCATTCTTCCTTAAACTTAGTATCCATGCAAGATCTTGTTTTTAATTAAGGTAAGAATTCAAAATTGGATTGAATATTTTATCTTTCATAAAACCTAGATAATATGCACACGTGTAAGTGAAATTTCCTGGGATTTCAACTCCAACCATAAAGCCATTTCTTTATTTATACATATGTTATGACAATATTAAGCTTAATAAGCTATTAAGGTGATCTATTTATGCATAATATGCATTTCTTTCTGTTGAAGGTTGTTGAGAGTTAGTTGGCCACGTGGTATATCTAGAATCTTCGTTTGTTGGGCGGATCTTTCTGGATCTGGATTGAATTTGGCTTTATCTTTAATCTTGAATTAATCACTTAATTATTGCTAATTAAGTAATTAATTGGCTATCTCTCCTTTAAGTATGTACCTGCAAATATGTAGAGAAGAGGAGTAAAAATCACATATTTATTTGTAATATGCATGGGGAGTTATGATGTAAAATATGCAATATGGATACCATCACATAAATTGGGGCTCTCGAAGCTTCTCATTTCTGCTATAAATACTCCTCCTTCCTCTACTTGAAGCTTGGTTCTAGTTTTCTTTACATGCTTTCTTTATTGCTTTGTTTACTTCTTGCAATTTACTTCATGCTTTCTTATATTTTTCTTATGGCTTGTTGTAGCTAATTCCTTCTCCATGTACTAGTTTACCACTAGCTTAGCTTACTTCACTAACTCATGGGTGATTGCCTTGTTAATCTTGCAAGTTGTTATGATCTTCTCTTCTCCGACGGTTAAAACACCGTCTACCAAGTGAGAAAGTAATTAGGTCAACACGCGAGACGAATCCTAAGCCGATGGAGTGACAAATTAGGCACGCATTCGCTTATCAAGGAGTCTAGTAAGTCTTGGCAAGCTAGCAAGGTAAGCTAGTCATGGATTGATTCTTCTTTAAGTTTCCTTTCCTTTTCTTGTGAATACCACATCCACTTCTTGATTTCTTTTCCAACGATTTCCACCATGAACATAGCCACCATTTCTTTAGTTTCTTTTCCATTTGATTCACTAAGTTATAAGCAAGAGAAGAATACTCGTTGTTCACTTCACTACCACACGTAAAGCTTCCATCGCGAGCTCTCCCTGAGAATCGACTCGGTATAGCCTATGCTATAGCGGAGACAAGAAAGGTACATCAAAAACATTTGCTTCATAATAAGTACACCTTC